>CAJNJA010035441.1:0-29246 GCA_905231915.1 Symbiodinium necroappetens
GGGCTGGGGCTGGGGCTGGGCTGTGGCTGGGGGTTGTGGGCTGGGGCTGGTCTGGCTGGCTGGGCTGTGGGCTTTTTGGGGCCTGGGGCTGGGGCTGGGGCTACCCTGAAGCGGAAATTGGTTTGTTTGAAGATGGAAAGGTTGTGTCCAAATCAAAAAACGAGCTTCCGGATGGCCAACAGCAACAAGCAATTTCTATTTATTTCTTTCTTGAGGGCTTATGGGTGCCAACAAGTTTTCACCGAAAGTGTTTCTTTTGGAACCACGTTTTGAATCTGGCGCCTGGGCTGGCTGCTGGGCAGGGGCTGGGCTGGTGTGGGTTGAGGTTTATGGGAATTGGTGGGCTGCGGGCTTGGCTGGGCTGGGCTGGGTGGGTTGGCTGAAGGCTTGGGACTAAGGGATAGCTGCATGGAGCCCGGATCAGTGGTATCGCCAGGGGGTCAGGGGGTGGCTGGGGCGGGACTCGCCGTCGTAACCGGGATGTGCGGCCCAACTTGCTCTCAGTTCCCACTTGCTCGCAATCCACACGAGCCGCTCGCCGCAGTTCCTGGAGTCGATCGCCTCTTGTGAGGACAACGAGCGAAGCGTCCATTATCATGGTGGACACTAGGGTTGAGGGAATCGTCTCGCTTTCAGGCATCAACGGTCTCACGAGAGAGATCAAGTGATGTCACCGTCGTCAGGCTATCACCTGTCTCTTTTTGCGAATTCCACGTGCGATGGGATCAGGGCAACCCTGGCGACATCGTGTCGCAGATTGGGACACCTTGTTGAGGATGGGATCCGAAGGCTTTGAGCCACATGGCTTTTCAGCCCTCTCGTGGCTGCTCCTCCTGGCACGGCCCCTTGCTACGCGGACGTGAAGATCTGCAATGGAAACAATTCGATCTTACTTTTTCCATTGGATCTTCCGTGTGTTCCAGGCAGATACGGACGTATCAGTCCAGCAGCAGTTCGCTGATGAGTTTTTCATTCGTGGAGTTCGCCATGGACGAGTTCGCAGCTCGGTCGTGGTCGCGCCTTTTCTGGGTGTTCTGGTTCAAGTGCGGGAGCAGCACTTACGCAACTGGTCCTGGTGGTGCGGTGGCCGCGCGAGACGGTGCGTACTCGCGCTTTGAGCTGCGTGTGGCCGGAGAGTTGCTCGGGTTCGAGACCGAGAGTGGTCGGTCCCGGGAAGGCTGCATCGGTCTCTCGTTCGAGCGTTTCGCTGCCGATGACTTCGTTCGGGAGGTCGTTGGTGGTGTTCGGGGTGGGGATGGCTCTCTCTTCTCTTCGTTCGCATCATTGTCGCTCTGGTGCTCTAGGCTGCTGAGCAATGCAAGCGGAGTGCGGGTAGGTAGGGGTTGGTTAGGTTTGTTTTGTCCAGAGGCAGTTGGATTGGCCATCCGGGATGGACACACAGTATGTGAGCGCACAAGACTAGTCACTAGCTTCACTGGTGCTTACCTTGTTGACACAGTGTACTGGTTTTGCTGTCTAAGTGAAGTGCAGGTCCTTGCTGAGAGAAGATGGATGCGCCAAGAAGTCCCAGTTCCCCCACCACGGAGCGGCTAGCACTTGCTGGGACAGCTCAGCTCGACTCCAGATTGTTGACCTTCCGCTTCTATGCAGGACCGTTTTGTCATGGTCGGTGCCATCTGCAAACCTCGATGGAAGACCAAGGCCCGTGGCTGTCATGCTGCATCCACTGCCATCGAAGTCATGACCGAAGAGTGCAATTGCTCCTCCGAGGATCGAGGTCCCATGGGGTGATGTTCGCTTGATGAACAGCGACGGATCTGCTGAGCCCGGATCTTGCTTGCGCCGCTGGAGCTGCAGGGGGACATGCCGCGACACCAAGGACTGACAGAGGCAGACCGCCCAGTCGAGGTCAAGCGCTTACCGCTCACCCATTCCGAGGCTTTTTTTGTCCTACGGTCGCTTTGAACACCAAGGAGGTGAATCCTGGCAGCCGCTAGGACAAACAACTCCGCCAGCGTACGAGCAGGCATCGATAGAGAGACTGCCATATCGTGTGTGTGTGTGTGTACGGCATTTAGGTGACGCCCGAGTTGTTCGAATTGTGGCAGACGCAGGACTTTGCATGACTTTGTCTGCTTGAGACTGAGACTAAGACCTAAATCCGAAGTGAGGGACCCAACCAGCCGCCTGCAGATCATGAGTCTGACGAGCAGGAGGCCATCTGCTGCAATGCTTATCGTTTCAAGCAGTCTTGTTTCTTGAGCACGCCTCTGGAACCAGTGCGGTTGCTGTGTAGCTGGGGGGCCCAGCCAGAGATCGATCGCTACAGTTTAACCGTGCAGCGCTGGATTGAATCGACCCAGACCAGAATCTGCTTTGAGAGAGCCCCAACCCAGGGCGCGATCAAGTTGCCGTACGGCTTCTCAAAACAAACAAGCTGCGGACTTCTTAAGCAAGGCCACATGCGGATAGAGGTGATCGAGAACACGGACGTGAAAAGAAGTTCAGACGGGCCCTATGTCAGTTCTGTGTGAGAAGGATGCTCAGGATGCGCGGGAGGTGGCGGCCAGAAGTGGTAGTGTAGTGCTGGCCAGTCCAACAACGCCACGCCAATCTGCAATGCTGCCAAGCACCGAAGAGCTTCCCCTGCAATGCCCGTTCCGTGACTGCAGAATCCAGTGTTTTGACAAAGCCAAGCTCGCAACGCCATGACAAGAGCTGCGTGAGGCCAGCGAAGCCGCGGACTCTGCCAGTGTAGAGGACTCCCACGCTTCACGCACTTCACGCCCAGAGGCCGCTGAAGCTGCTGAGTGTGCGAGTTCCGTGCCGAGCGGCAAGTCAGGTTAGCCACAGCAGCCGACAGGACACAGGACCGATGCAGCTACTATTGCCCTCAGCAAGATTGCAAGAGAGTGTTTTGGCAGTGTCCGCAGGACCTGGCCACCAGATTGCGGATGCCATCGATGATCACGAACTGGAGCTCGTTGATGGCAGGCGCGTACCCGTCGTACCCGTGCCCTGGTCCCTTGGTCCGACCCTGGACCAGCCCCAGGCCGCCTGGCCCTCAAGGAGAGCCTGGGTCTGAGCCGGAGTTGCGCTGAATGCCCTTGGGCCCTTGTGGCTTTTGCTACTTTAGGGAGTGTCATTCTGTCTCAGGTTGTCCCGCTCAGAGCCCGAAAGCATTGCGGTCGACCGCTCAACTCAAGCTGGCAACTCAGGTATAAAGTCGTTGCGTCCGAGTAGTCCTTTCACAGTATCTTCAGGAAGCAGTCGCGGAAACGGCTGGAGGCAAGCCACATCTGTCGAACATCCACATGTCGAAACTGAGCCAACAGATGGATGTTCCAGTTCTTGCAGGCCAGGATGTTGCGGCTGAGGCGGACCATGCAGGACTTCAGGGGAAAGTGATTTGAGTGAGGCCACGCCCTTCATTGTGTCCGCAGGATCCGGAGAGTCCGTGGAAGCCGTTGAGGTGCAGGGTTGGTTCGCAGATCGCATGCAGACCGAATGTGTTCATTTTCTGATAGGCAGAGGCAGCTTCCACCAGCGACTCGACCTCAAGCTGTCAGATAGAAGAGATCGAGGCCTGCTCATGGGGTCTGTATGGTCTGTTGACCGCAAGACCTTGGCCGTCCAGTTCTTTGCAGGTGAAGGACACGGAAGGCTTTCAGGTGGACGAGTGGGTCTGTGAGGCGAAGGCTCGGCCCTGTACACAGCTTTGTTTGTGCCTCAGAAGGCGCGTTACTTCGCATGGCAGGCCACAGCCCGTTCTGAGGAGCGGCCCTGAATGTCTGTGCTACTTCCGATCTCCCGTCCGTGTCCATGGGCATGAGTGGCAGGTCGACGAGCTGCCTGAGTCTGCAGTCGAAGCGAGCACACAGGACTCGGTAGGAAAGCATCTTCAAGCCTGAAGATGTACCTGCCGTGCAGAGCACTTCGCAGGATGGACAGGGATCTGGCTTGCGACCAGGCCCTTGCCCCCGGTGCACACTTTCAGCCTGCAGCCATCTGCCTTCCTTGGGGATGCTTTCTCGCGTAGCGTGCATGTTCAAGGTCTTCCAGTGAGTGATGGGACTGTGCTGCCCCCTGCTGTCACCGGACGGTTTTCTGAACATCACCTGATTGAAGTGTTGATGTGATCACTCAGGCGCACGAGAAAGTCACAGACGAGGTGGTTTCAGTAATCATGGACGAACTGATCAATGACACCATTCAGCATCTCTTCCGCAGCTTTATATCAAGAGCACTACTTTCCTTATGACAGCCCAGCAAATTCTCCTAACAATATCTCTTCGAGTTTCTTTAGCTTTAGCTTTGCTCGTTGTTGTTTTCCTTTCTCTTCCAGTACTTGCTCTCGCTCTTGTCCCTCCCTCCCTGGCTCGGGTTTGTTCAGAAGCAGCCCTTTGTGTTCATAAGTAGGGATTGGAGATAGAACCCTTTACTCAACCAGCTGCGATGAAAGGGTGTGAGAGCCATGGACTCGTGGTATGGCCAGGGGAGGGGCCAGAGAGTGAGGAAGGGTCTCGGCTACCAAGGGACGCACGAGCGACCCATGCACCAAGCATGCAGAGAACCCACTTACTAACTAGCAAATTGGACCTTGCGTGGAAGCAGTTCAGTCTGCCAGGCAGGCTGTACTGTTTCCTCCATAGATGCTGAGAAGCCAGCAGCGTTATCTTTCAACCTCCCAATTAAAGAGCACTACGGAAAGCACGTCATGAAGAGAGACCGGGCGACGGCTCCATCACTATGAGCCCCTCCAATGTCCCAAGCATGCAAACCAGTTACACTCCACGGAAAGTGGAGAGGGGGTGTGGGGCAAGGAGCAGGAGATAGGAGGAGCAGGGCAGAAGGATTTTTATTCGCCAATCCAAAACCGTGTTCGGGGCTACGGTGGGTTTACAGCGTGGTCGCGATGGCTGGGTGCACACCAACTTATCGCAAACTTGCGGAGGCAAAAATAAGCACGGGACTGTGCAGGAACACACCTCCCGCAAAGCATCCCACGCACACTATTGAAATTTACAATGAATCAGATGATGCTGCTAGAACCTTTCGAGGCAATCCACCTTGAAACTCATTTCGGGTACAAAGCAACCCGCTCCAAGCTCCCGGGAGCAGAAACGGGCACGCGATGATGCTGCTGATGCGCCTGGCCTCCGATTCTCTGGGCCACTCGGCAGCGAGCGCTAGGGGCCAGCTTGCGCTTGCACGCCGTCACGACGAGAGGCCCTGAGGCCCTCAACGGCCNNNCAACCCACTCCCGCCGCTCCCGCCGCTCCCGCTGCTCCCGCCGCTCCTGCCGCTCCCGCTCTCCCTCGCTTCTTCACGAGGGTTCGGACTCTTGCCTGCAGTGACTCCACACATTCACCTTCCCCGTGTGCACGCTGTGGCCCTGTTGTCGGCAACACTGAGAAGACCATGCAAAGAGAAGACAAGGATTCGTTGCCATGTTGCTGCGGAGATTGTTACCACGTGCGTGTGAGGTCTTCAGCTGCTACTGAACCAGCTCTACGACATCCGACGCCGATAGCTCCAGCGTTTATCGACATCTTCAGCGAGGAACGGGAACTTTCTCAGAATGCAGGCTTCCTGTATGCTGACGGCAGGATTCTGCTCCTGACGGCTCCAGCGCCGAGAGCGAGAGTGTCGTCCAGCCCTCTCCCAGGAGGCAAAGCGGGTTTTGCGAGGCTCCGGAAACACAAACAGACTGGAAAGTTTCCAAGGCCGCTGCAAAAGAACGAGGAATTGGGCAGGGAGGCTGTGAAAGGAAGCGCCTCCCTTACAGTGAGTTGAGTGACTTCTCTCTCTGCCTGGCTTGGCTTAGCTCGAGTTCCGTGAAGCATGGAGTCCTCAGCTCCAGCAAGTCCCCACTGAGGCCCGCTCCCTCGAAAGATGCCGGCAAAGGCCGAAGAAATCCGCCTGGCAGCAGGCCTGTCATTTGGGCAGGAAGCACACTCAAGCGATCTCAAGCGCTTTGCGCTTTGCTCTTCAATCCGAGTTTGGCGCACCGGCTTCAAAGCTCCGTGGTGCAGGCCTTCGGACAGAGAAAAAGGCTTCAACAGAGGATGGGCGAAGTGCTCAGCTTCGGATGAAGACGACGAGGTGATGTTGGGCAATCGAAGCCCGTCCCAGGCCTCCGCGGCCGCCCTCCCCGCCTCCTGACCTGCGCGACGGCCTGAACTTGGGCCGATTTGGAGAGCACGGGCTGTTGTGCAACTGCACCGCAAGTTTGTATTGCCCAGGTAGTACCGACACGGAACCAGCAAGCACCGCACCGCACTGGCCCCAGAGACTGCAATCTCGCTGTCAAGCGATCCATGGCGCCGGCCGGAGGCAAGCCGACAGAAGCCCAAAAGGCATCTATGTCAAATTGCGCCGAAGCGCAGCGCTTCGGCTGTTCCTGAAAATCCCGGACAGTGTGACAGGACGACAAGACACCGCTGAGCTCATCAGCCAGGCGAGCCTTGCGATGTTCATGTCGGACATCGCTTCAAGAAAACTTTTGTGGAATGGTCGTCAGTTTCATACTGCATCATAGTCTGGTTGATTCATCGAGTGTGTGATGAGATCAATGGCTGTTCACCTGCAGCCGAGATTGTGTCAATGGAATATATTTCGAATGTGTGGTCGTGTCGGGGGTTCTCTGCCCGCAGCAACAGTGGTTCACAAGTTCACCCCCTGAAAAACTTGGCTTTGGGGCACTCATGGTCAATGTCCGAACTGGTGGCCGTAGTATCACAGTAGTGACAAGAGATCTTGTCTATGGTGTTCGGCAGTCGAGTGTTGGCCGCTTGTCAAAGGAGCTCTTCGACATGTTGCTCGGTGAGGCAAATGACCTCTTGCAGCGGCTTGGATTTATGTGTCGGACGACGATTCGGCACAGATGTTGCAGGCCTTGGATGCATTCGACTGTACGTCGCCTGGTCGTCGCGAGATCAGTCCACTTGAGGCGCAGATTAATCTGTTGGAATTTCAATGCATGCCATTGCCCTTATTGCTTACTATTCGTGGCTTGCGTGGAAGAGGAGACTCGACTTAATATTCTCGATGGCTCTACGCCGGCAAGCCCACTGGCAGGACGGCATTGGAGAGAAATAGCAAAGCAGATATAGTGGACGTGACCATGATAGGCAAGTCTGGGTGTGTGGGAAACCACCGTACACATAGTGCGGAATACTCGCTTGCGAATGCCACTTGCAGAAAAGATCAACAGGCTATAGGGAGAAGCGGAGACATCCTGTCCGCTGACCTTGCAGAGCGATGCTGGACACAAGCATTCGCAATCTTCGCCGCCATTGTTGCTATTCCCTGCTGGCGACATTTTACATCGCGAACAATTAGAGTGATTGTTAAAGTCATCGTCGAACCGTCACAATTGTAATTCTTTCTATACTATACCTATACTCATCGCCTAGTTTACCACATCAAAACCGACGAAGTCGGGTCACAACATCTGGCAATCCGAGGGATGGCACCGGCTCAAGCTCGTGGAACGTGAAGCTGACTCCAGCATGCATGCCACTGCCCACGTCGCAGCCGGCGTCAGGCCATTTGAGAGGTTGGCCTCCAGGAGCCAACCAACTGAGGCAATGTGGCATGGACACCGACGATGCACCAGACGCATCAATGTCTTCGACGTCCTTGCCATGCACAACATTGTCCCGGCAGCGGCTATCTCTGCGATACCGACTGAGACTCTTTCCCGTTCCGTTGCTTGAAGTTTCTTTCCGCTGTATCTCTGACCGGTCAAGCAGCTGCTGCTCCATCTTTGGTCCGCCACAAAACGATCAGACTCCCGGTCTGTAGGTTTCTTCGATAGCTCCTTCAGTGCAACGGATTTGCCGGCGTGCGCTGCGCCAAGATGACCTCAACAAGCAGAAACTGATCGACTGCGCTTATGCGCGCAATGATGTTGATGATGTACAAGAACGGCTGGCGGTTGGGTGAGATTTGTGCACACATAGCCATGTACTTCATTGGCAGCGTTCGTGCTCAGCGGAATTTTGCGTAAACGCGTCTACAATCCCTGCCGTGCATTGATGCTACTCACTGTTGGCGGCATATGTTACAGGCTATCTTCGCAGGTCGGAGTAAAAGTAAATTGATGTGCCATTGATTGCTGTGGACATGTTCTGAGAGACGGTGTGACAGCAACATGTTCTTTTCTTTCTGTTCGACCGTTGTGACTACCATTTCTGACAACAAATGCAATGCCAGATAAGTTTCCATCATACGGCTTCTTGCACTGTGCGACATCCTACAATGTATTGTACGAAGATCTCCGATGCATGTCGCACGGACGTTCGTGTGTTCCTGTGAGGACCGCATCCGATCGACACATCTGATGCAGTTGCCGCACGTCCAAATTCAAGCAATGCCTTCCGCGTCACGGAAAAGTGAAACGTACAGTGAGACGTGTTGCAAGGTGGCTCCATTCATTGAGGCTGTTTTCCAGCAGCTTGGTGTGACCGATGAGGCCGGGGCAAGATTCCGCGCCGAAGACCGCAGAAACAGCGAGTGCAAGTGCACCAGGCACAACCGATTATTGGGCCCCTGCCAGATCTGGAGGCTGCGATGTTTAGTCCAGAAATGTCCCCACCTTGCCAATTGCCGGCCCGCTACTGGCCAGGAATGGCTGCCAGCAGTCCTCGAAGTCATGAAGACACGACATCGCTGCAGCCCCAGGGTTTCAATGATAAGAAGCTACTCAAAATGAGGGATGGGCTAAAACAGGTGCTACCCGCAAAGCGGAAGATCGGTCCAAGGGAACTCCGGGCAGACCGAAGGACGAGGCAAGCAGATATTCTCGGCGATCTGTGTTCGCTGGTGATCTTGGTAGGACCTCGACCCATCCTTCGGAGAGACGGCTCGTAGCTCACTGGAACTTGGTGATGGCCCGAATGCTATGGAATCAGCCTTCCAGGAGGACGAGAACGTCGAGAGCTTCACCAGACTGTGATTGCCTAAGCTGTGTCCTGCAGTGACGTACTTTCAGAGCTTGCGCTTTTTCCATACGGTGATCCATTCAGTCCTCCATAAATTTGCCACAATCTATCCATGGCCGTGCTGACCAACCTGCAGGCTTGCGGATGAACTGTTGGCTTTGGCACATGAAGAGGTCAAGGACTGCAGCAAGTGCAGCCGTGTTGTGCCACCCATTCTGTCGAGTGCCACGGCTGGTATATTTTTTTGGATCTAGTCTATTGTGCTGTCAAGGAGCAAGGTCCACGGATCATGGGTTGGCGTCGACCCTGCTTCGGTGAAGCACCTCTCTCACGTTTCCGTGCAAAGCAGGACCTTTCCGTGTGGTGTGGTGTTGTCACCCGAATGTTTCTGCAGATGCCTCATCTCTGGCATTCAGGAGGGCACCAACCCATCACAGCGACAGACCTGGGAGAAGGCAAGCTAACCGTTCTTGCGGGCGCATGAACTGGTTGCCGGCTTCTCATGGCAGGTCAGGGAGAAGTTGACCGAAGCTGTCCGCCGCTTCGGCTATCGAACCGAGGTGCGAAACACTTGTGTTTCTTCTGCCGACGTCTAAGCAGCATGCGCTTCAGACACAAGTTTTCGGCAAAGCCCGATCTCTCGATTGTGCAGGGAGGGGATGAGATTCCTGCAGGCTCCACGCCGAGTTTTGTTGGCTCGCGGGCTATGAGAAACTGGAAAATCTGAGCCAAGGCAGAACAATCGAGGCTGACGGCTCGTCAGGCCGGAAGTGCGGCAGTGCAGATGTCTCGCAGCTACTGCCGGATTGTGATGGATTGTGCAGGTGGAGCCGTCACAATGTCCAACATGGATGAAGGCAGGTGGCGTTGCTGCTGCTTTGCTTTTTGCACGGATGCACTGGTCCTACTTCGCCGTGAAGTGCAGCCAACTCCAAGAAGGAACATTTTACCGAAGGGCCAAGGGCGGAGAAATCTGGGCCTGTGCAGAACGCAGAACCTGGGGTTGGAACATGGAACATCAACCGAACCATTGCGTATCCCGTGGCATCGCGGGTGTGGTCTCTGGCTGGCGTAGACGGAAAAGCGAAGCAGCATCCTGCCACATTCACGATTTGAGCACATGAGGCATCGATGCTCTGCTCGAAGAAGATATTTGCCATGTGCTCGGTGCTAGTGACTGGCAGAGCTTGTGCAGAGCTGCGGAAAAAAGACAACTAAATTGTCTCAGGCAGTGATGAGGCATCCTGGTTAGACATCAAGGGCGACGTGCAGAAGGTCAAAGACCAGGCAGCTTTGCGACACTGAGACGATTTGTGGCAAAAATGGTGCGGGCCGGGTTTCCCTACTAGGTAGCCCAAGTACAGTGCTCCTACACTTTATCTTGAAGGTTGCTGGGATGATTTTCATGGATCTTGTCGACGAGATGGTCACGGAGATTGGCAGCATGTGGTCCGCACTGCGGCCGCAGTTATTGTTGCGAGCCACAGTGATCCGCATTGGACAGCTGCCAGCAGTCGAGCCAGAGGCATAAGAGTGGGCTCGCCACTCCTGCGGACTTCGCCGTGCCTCCGCCCTAGCCCGAATTCGGTGCGACTTTTTACTTTCTCTGCATTGCCAGTGGTTTCGACGACCCTGAACAAGTCATGCTTTGTACAGCCGTCAATCTGGGGCCTGTGGCGAAAGGCGAGCCTTGCTGCCCTGTAAATGCCCTGTACAATTCGTACAATTCAAACGGAGAGAAGCCCACGACAGCCGCTTTCAAGCGGAGATGTTGGGGAGTCCACTCCAATTAGCCTTCTTGCGCTATGCAAGGAGTGGTTTCACATGTGCGTAATTGTGCGTAGTCTTCACGTCCTGAACATACGAATCGCTACCCAATATAGCCAGGGACTTGTTGCTTCAATTCCCAAGTCTGACCAAGATCTCGCAGCAATACTAGCTTGGGCGACGGACAGGCGTTCGCCTCGTCCCTTAGAGATGAACCTCCTTTGCGCCCAGGAGATGACTGCACGCGTCAGACAGTGTAAAACGGGTGTGCCTATGCAGTGCTGTGCAATGCTGCCTTTGCAGGCTTGGCTCCAGACTGCCCTGCTCGCCGTGGCAATTTCTCAAGCTGGGCATGGGACAGGCATGGCACCCGCCACACCAGCCAAGTCCTCAGCAGCGTGAACTCGCTTGCATGGCATTGCATGGTCTCGCGTCTCGCGGAGGTCCAGGAGCCGCCTTTGAACGTGCCGGCCTTGCCGTCGCTGCTGTCTGCGGTCTGCTGCGGTCTGCTGCGGTCTGCCTTTCATGGCCGGCATGCACAGGTTCGTGAGAAGGCTGGGCGCATTGTGGTTGTCTTCAGCGTGCCGAACGTGAGAGCCAACTCGGTGCAGGCAGGGCTCGCAGGGCATGGAGCGTCATCGCTTACAGAAACTCAAGCTGTAGGTTGAAAGCAGAGGCCCCAGCGAAGACGAACCAGCAGGCCTCCTGATCCCCGTTCCTGCCGTGTGGCTTCCGCCAAGCGAATGCTTCGGAGCAGGATCCGTGCACGTCTTCTTCAGCTCCCTGTCTCCAAGTCGGAGTTTCGAGAAGCATCTCGTGTGTGGCCCAGAGTTCTGGAGTTCCACTCTAGTCGGTCCTGTCTTTGCCTTCTTGGGAGATTCTGCCACACGGCATTGAAGAAAAGATCATCAAAGATGTCCGCGCCCCGGAAAATGTCGCGTTGCCTGTCGGGGATACTGTATTATCGCATGAATTGGATTCTTATCTTCTGTTGAAAGTTGCCCTGCTGTGATGCGCAATATCAGGCACTGTCAGCAGGCACCACTCATGGCAAGCCCTCATGCAGTTGCAGGTTCAGAGTAAGTCCCTGACGGTCCAGCTGGCATTGGCCTGAGTTGACGGCAGTGTCGGCTGGTACGTGGTACTTCTCTGTGCGGTCCCTGCGCAGGTCAAGTTGGACACTGCCATAGTTTTCACCTCGGTTCCTGCAAGAAGTCCTCGGTGCATAGCCAGAACAACTAAAACTCTGAGGAATGGGGCCAAGCATGGCTAAAACCAAAGAGTAAAGCAAAAAGGAGCCGCCTGCTTGTACCATTTCGGAGTTTGCTGCATATCTCTTGGTGCCAGGAGGACGTTGCCCGATGCCGACAAAGAAAATAAAGGCCCCCCTTCTCCGGCGAAAGGCCGCAGAGGCGTGTCTTGCTCTGAGGAGGTCCTTCGCCTTTGCCGACTCCAGTGCTCGATCCGAAGGCCGAGCTGATCTTGGCTGATCAAAGCAGAAAGCCGTCTGCATGTTATGCCCCCCAATAAAGTTAGACTCAGTTAGGCCGTTCCACAGCAACGTTGGGGTTGCTTGATAGTGATGTGGTGCAACAGACACGTACCACTTCAGAGTAGAGACTTCCTTTACACATTCACAAGCCAAACAGCCATCAACTGTTTGAAGCAAGCATGTCTTGGTGTTCCTGTGCGGGTGTTTTGTCTTTTTTGCAGAGCTTGCTGTGAGCGGAAAGGCGTCAGGCTGGGGAGCTAAGCCAGAACTTGATTTAGCCAGCATAGAAAAGCCAGACCCTGCCGGAATCAGGTTGTAGCAGGCTTCTGCGTTTCGCCCTTCGTTGAGAGGGTAGCTGGTGCTTGCTTCTGCATGCATTCCCGGGCGAGATGTGGATGCCATGATGCTGCTGATGCTAACCTCCTCGTGCTTCCGCTTCAGCTGGTGTGGGCTTGCAAGCTTCAGCAAGTCACCTTTCTGTTTGTAACAGCAGCACATCAATGAAGAGAAATCGTGTTCATCTGCGGAGGTCTCGAATGAAGAAGTGCTCGAGGGCCCGGAAACTGCGCCTCAGGACGGCATACTGAAGCTCCACTCTTGCAGATCCGGCGGACTGCCTGCAGAGGCAGAGACGGAGGTGGAGACAGCCGTTGCAGCAATGCATGACGATGAGGTCAGGCAGGCAGAGGACACGGAAAACAGCAAGGGCAAGGAGGAAGGCGAGCAAGGCGAGCGAGGCACGAGCAAGGGTGACGAACTGCCGGAATCCGGAGCGAGTCCAGTGGCTGGCGGCGCAGCGGCGACGGAGCAACTCGGATGACGAATGAGGCCAGAATTGTCACACGCTGCCATGCTTGCAGCGTCAATTCGAGGAGAGACCCGAACAGACACAGCGGACCCAATGAGGCGTGTCCGGAAGTGTCCTCTATGCAGACTTTTCCATTGTTGCCGCTTGAGGCGGGAGGCAAAGCGCGGGCTCGCCGAGGCAAGAAAGCCAAATCAAAGGCTGGTGCCGAGCTGGACGCCCCAGAACCTCTTCGCCGAGAGGAAGACGTCAACAAGGCCAGGAGCTGCAGGACAGCCAAATAGAGCCCAGACCTTCGGAGGCACAGGCGACGGACAGAAGAGAGGATCCAAAAGGAAAAAAGCAGGCCTGCTCTGCTTCGACTCTTCGACTGGAGCTGACGTAAGATCTTTCAGGAGCTTGCTGAACCGAAGAGGACCCAGAGTGCTGCAACATGCTGTTCAGCGGTCTTGCCAAGCCTTAAGTGCTCCAGGAGCTGCTCTTCCCCACTCGAAACGAAGCCAGCCAAGGAGTTCAAGGGCGACAAATTGGCAGATCTTGGGCAGCTGTTCGGCAACACGTTGGAATGGCTGAAGAAGCAGCAAACCGGGCTGCTCAAAGACTATCCGATTCAACCTCCATCTGACCCAGAACTCCAACAACTTGTAAGTGCGCAGCTCAGTGGGCACAAAGGATCCACAGTGGGTGAAACCTTCTTCACGTGTTGCAGGCGCTGAGCTATGGACAAACATGCGAACCTTCAGACTGAAAGTGTTCAGACAGATCCATGGCACTAGTTGTCTGGTTGTCTGCACACTGCCTTGTAAACTCACAGGCCTTGCTGTCAAAACGTTGCGCTACCACAGCAGTGTCAACTTTGGATTCTGAATATGTTCCACAGCATCTAGACGAGCACTTTCCCGACTGTTACAGCTTGTGAAGCTGCCTTGACAAATTCTCGGTTTTCCGATCTGCAGCATCATGAAGGCTGATGGAACATGCATATCTGGCACATCTTGCTGCCTCACCTATCTTATCAGTCTTGCATGTCTCGTCTAGTTTTCTTGCCTTTGGTTGTCTCGCTCTGCCTGTACTGGTGATCCATACCGCGCTCCGTTCTGCCCTGCATGCATGGTCTAGGCAGTGCTGGGTATCCGTCCACAGGTTTCATGAGCAGACTCCGGTCTCAGGCTTCGCTGATCGTCTGAGAAAGAGGGAAGTCACGACCCAACCCGAGGCAATGGCACGGCGTTGCTCAAAGATGACCTGAAGAAGGTCCAGTTTATAAGATGATCTGGGATCGGAGATGCTGCGGCCCGGTTGCCGGAAGGCCACTGTGTTTTTGCGACTTGCGGGTCGCAAGGGTTACTTGCCGGCGTACTTGCGCAGCCGGCACGTTTCCAGTCGGTGACACTGTCTTCTGCACAGCTCTTGCGGTCATGAGGCTTCTGGCGCGCAATGCTCAAGAGAGCAAGCAGGACGGGCCCCTCATCGAGAACTTATGCGCCAGTTCCTCGGGAAGTGGTCGAGAAAGTCTAACCGAGCATCAGATACCCTGATACTGTGCAGGCTGTGCTGAGCACTCCCAATGCTAAGAAACAGTTACCAGAGGGAGCCCTGCTTGCTGCTTTTTCTTTCCACTGTGGCGGCTCCTCCTGCATGTCTGCGATTTCCTGGAGGACTTCTCAATGGCTGTGCGCCGCCGCCTCGCTTGCCATGGCTCGCTGGTGACCTCTCCTGACCAAAACGAGGATGCAGCTGGCAGCAGTGCTGAAAGATCAGAAGAACAGGAAGGAGGTGCGTATGTTTTGCGTGGCGCCCGCCACGCAGCCGCCGCAGCTGTTGAAGGTGGAAGTCCACGCGGAGCAGCTGGATGCCATTGCCAAAGACTGGTGATGCACCCAAAGTAGGCCAACAAAAGTGCTTCTACCCATCTGAGATGCAATTGAGGCCGATTGTCAACATCGTCAAGCTTCAGACAGCGAGTTTTCGTCCTGGCTGTTGTAACTTTTCAAGCATCAGCACCTGTGTACAAACGAACTCGCAAGGTGAGATGCCCTCAATCGGCTCCAGAACAAAAGCCACTGCCAAGGTTTTAGTCCCAGTGAAGATGGGCTGCATCAGCTACTCTGTCAACGGGATTCATGTGCAACGGACCATCTGACGAGGCCCAGCAGAGCCAGCGAAGCCAAAGACAGGTCAGGCACTGAGGCCAAACGACAGGAACTGCTCCTCGATTAATGCTTATTTTTTAAAATTCAGAATTTTTGGGAGCCTTAGCCCCCCCCCCCCATCCAGCCCTAGATGCCAGAAGCTTGTTTTTTGCTTTTCGAGCATTACGGAGCCTCGTGTGTTTTAGGGTTTGGAGGTTTGGGATCGTTACACTGTTTCGTGTCCTGAACCTGGATGCTCAAACTTCCCAACCCTAAAATTCACCAAACAGTGCAATGCTCAAAACAATCAAAAAACAACATGAGTGAGCCCTGTGGGTGGGTTTGGTTTGGTTTAGGGTAGATCCTGAGTCTACAGTACAGCGGTTGCAGGGGTTCCGGGCCCAACAGATTCCGAGCTCGTCTCCACCAGACCACACCATGGGAGGGGGGGCGGCGGCTCCTCCGAAAACTGCTACAATGAAGCGAAACGGCAACATGTCTATACGTTTGTTGCCGGCTCTATCGAAAACTATCAAATTTGGTGCTTTGTTGATCACTTTCACAAGTTCTAGTGATTTCAAGAATTTCGCAGTTTTGAAGTTCCCGGCTCCACCAAAGCCTGTTGAATTGCACTGAAGTGAAATATGTGCATTATTGAATAATTTGGATTGCAGGTTCCTTCCACAACCATCAAATGTTGGACATTCCAGCTTTTGTGACAACGTTAATATTTTTAGGCGTTTTCATAATTGGAAGATTTTCAGTTTTTGTAATTTCTATTAGTTAAATTTTGAGTATCTCGGCTCCTCCCAAAACTGTTACAAACCCGCCGGAACGCTTTCATATCATACAGGGAGGTGCCTCTTGCATCCATATATACATACAGACCATATAGACATGTAAACGTATAGACATTAGAAGTATCTGCATACCTACATAGCTACATATCTACATGTCTACATACCTACATGTTCTCATATATATATATAGAGACATACATGTATACTTACTTACTTACTTACTCACTCACTCACTCACTTCCTTACTTACCCATACTCATACTCATATGCATGTTTACCCGCAGTGGCCAGTATGGACAAAAGCTCGCATTAATATCTCTGCACAGTACATCCCACAAACCGATGTGCTGAGTACGTCAGAAGAGTGGGCCCACACGCACGCTCCCTCCCCTCCCCTTCCCTCCCCTGCGCACGAAGCACAGCTGCAAAGCAGTGAGGAAACTCGCACGCTGCATTCGCGTGAGCGCCCGCCCAGTCCGACTTCGAGCAGATCAAGGCCATGGCAAGACCTCGGGTGCCGGTCACGCCGGCTCCGCCCCAGGCAACCCAGGCCAGGCCTGGCCTTTTCTCCTGGATTTTTCTGTCTGAGTCTCGGGACAGGTCGATGTGAGCCGAGGCTCTTGCGGCGGCAAGTGTTGGTCGGCTTTGGCAGATTTGGTGCCGTGCTTGCCAGGGGAGTGGCGTGAAGAGGCCGACGCCTGGAGGTTTTCAGCGCAGGCAGGTGATGTTCAGACATTCAAGTCATACAGGGTTGTGAAGTGCAGATGATTGCACAAGAAGGTTTCGGAGTTGGCGAGCTTGTCTGGGAGTCAGCTTGCCGCTGAGTGACACTCCCTCGTATACAGGTCAGAGAAGATGTCATCACACTAAGGTTACAAGTTGATCCATCGTACATCCGATTGATGGACTCCAACCAGCCACACCGACGGTCTTGCAAGCGGGGGTCATACGATGTATCGTGTAACCGAGCAGCAGGGTCCACCGTCCGGTCTTTTTCGGCTCAGAATCTCGACAGCCGAATCTGCGGGAGTTGGCGAGGTCCACCGTGTTCCTTACCAGAGGCAGCTTGGGTAAGCATGCCCATCCGCAGGTGCATGTCTCGATCGAGGTCCCGATCACGGGCAAGCAAGGCAATGCAGACCAGCATGTGACATTGTGGGTTGATCAAGCCTCTCTCAGCTGCAGGACTCTCGCGACACCTCGTCGGAGCCAGTGCCAGTATGCCTGCATCTCGGCTGTGAAACGAAAGAAACGCTGCCTTCACGAGGGACTCCTGCCGAGGCCTGGCAAGCCCTGATGTCGGATCCGAGGAGCCAAGTTTTGCGAATCGAATTCGGTTTGAGAATCCTGTCGGCTTGGATGCCGTGCTGGTGGTTCCGGCACTTGCTTCCGGAAGAGAGCCATGCAGGGTGGGCAGCGTAATGCAACAGTTTCAGACTTAGAGATAGAGTCTAGGAGCTCGGACGTGCTCGGGTGTCAATCACGTTACTTGGGCCTCACTGCATGCTCAGTGCCAGGAGGCGTCAAGACATCTCGACATGGAGCCCGACCCTGCCGAGAATGCAATCCTGCAGATATTCCTCGGGCTGTGAGATTCCCAGCATCTGGTTCCATCACCTGGTCCCATCGAAGAGACCTTGCAAAGGTGTTGGTGTCCAGCTTCTGATCCGGATGCGACGGTGAGGCTACATGTAGTGCAGGAGAGGACCTCTGGGCAGAAGCAGCTGGAAGGTTAGCCTCTTGCTTGTACAATTTCAAGTTCGAGGCTGAGTATACACAGAATGTGTTGCTGCATGTATGCAAGAGTCTGGTTGCTCTTGCGACATGCTTGCGGTCGCGGTGCAGGTGGTGGTCGTGCCCTCGAAACGGCCCGAGGCAATCCTGAAAACCGACATCCTCACAACAGAATCCTCCGCCTCGTACCGTGCAGGCGCTTGCGGCTGCGACTTCTTTCATTGAAATTGCTTCCAAGGAGTCAGCAGAGGTGATTCGAATGTGAAGCCGATTTGAGAAGGTTTACCAATGGCAGGAGTTTAGCTGGGAACCCGAGCTAGAAGAAAGCGCAGCCTTCCCTTCTGAAGCAGGCGCCGGGGGTCCCCGGCCTTTTCAGCCTTCGCTCCTCTGAATCGGCGCCCCAGAGGCGATGAGAAGTCTTTGCAGGATGCTCTTCAAGCGCTGTGCGGCACCGAGTTCCTTAGAATCAGTCCCTCTGTTTGCAACCAATGCATCTTGCTGCTATGTCATGCAAACGCCAGCCGCGCCAGACTTCCCGAGAACGATGGGATCCGTTGCTCCGCCATTCTTTCCCTTCTGTTATGGGCCACGCTGTAGGCTGCCTAGAGGTTCTGGATTTGTGTGTGCCACACTACCGCTAGGCACCTACCACGTGCCGTGTGGTGCCCCTTCTGCGTGAATTTTCGTGCCAGTCTCACAGCTCAGGTATGCAGACCGATGTGTCGTTGGAGAGCAAAGCTGTCTAATATTGCTGAGCAATCGGCAGGAGGCTCGTTGCTCCCGGCACAGCAAAAGCGCAAAGAGCAGAAGCACTGAAGAGGTGTGGTCCTGGTTGTCAATCTTTGCAGCCTGGTTTCTTGGCCGCTGCCTTTGCAGAGACGCTTTGGACACATTTTGCTGCGGAAGGCGATTCTGTTTCTCTGCAGGCAAAGAACCCCTTGACCTCAATGACGAGGTTTGCGTTTTCGATTCAACGCCGTGATGGACTTGTGTTGTTGCCGTGCTGACTTGTAGATTTGTCCCCCGCGAGGAAGAAGCTATCTGGCTTGCGATTGAGCTGAACCGACACAGCCTCAGCATCTCCTTTCAGCTTCCAGCCGTTCTTGTGTCCGGCGAAGGTTTTGCGGTTGCTGGAGCATCTCCGGGTCTCAAGCTTCGCCGATAGCCTACATGTTACACCCAACATCAGCGTGAGCCGTGCTCTTCCCGTTCAAGGCTCGAAAACGACGAGTGCGGCTGGAAAGCTTTCTGCAGAGCGAAAAAGTCGGGGGCAGTTGCCAGTGATGTGTGAAGACCGACTTCTGACACATCGAGAACCCATGGGCTGAATGCCAGGAGATTGCTGGTACAGACTTCGTTGCCAGAAACCTTGGACGGGGAGAAGATGCAGGTCAGGCAGTCATCGTTTTTCACGACGTCGAGGATCGAGCACAAGAGGGCCCAAACTGCAGGCATTTTGGTCCCGGAAGCAGCAATGCCTGAAGGCCTGCTTGCAAGGGAAGTTGCACATGGGGTAAGAGGGCGTTTTTTGGTCTGACAATACAAGCAGAACTGTGTTTGGTCAGTTCTGCTTTCAGTTGAGGAGAACAGCTCCTATTGCGATTTGCGCAGCACCCTTGACAGGTTGTTGGCCCGAAGAAGCCGAGTCAGGCAAGGAATCATTTGCAATGCTTTGGCTTCGTGTCGATGCGACACGTGGATGTAGAGCTGAGTATGGTTGTGCAAAAGCTCCTGCAAGTGCGAGATTGTGGACAGGGAGAGTCGATGCTCCTTCATGAGTTGCTTGGCCAGAAGGATCGCGAAATGTCGGCATTTCGCTGCGGTGCTTTCTAAGGCTCGATTGAAAGCACCTCACCGAAGCGTGCGCCTCACGAAGCAGGTGCCATAGCCCGTGGCATGTCGCGAAGCAACGCAGCACTTGCCTTTCCGTTCACTTGTACATACTGGTAAGTGACAATAGTTGGCGCTGCTCTCTTTGGTTTACCACCTCTTCCAGCCAGTTGCTGCCAAAGATGGGCTGGTCCCAAATATGTAGGACTTAGGACTTAGGACCTCGGACATGCCGCCAGAGCCAAAGCGCATCCAGCAATGATTCCGCATGCGACTTCAGACTTGTGCAGTCGACCTCAGTGGACCAGAATGCCTTCGAGGCTCAAGCATGCCTTTCCGAGATGTAGGCCTTCGGCAATGCGGGCCTAGGGGCTGGAAGGACCTCGGGCTTTCGTCGTGATTTGGCACGAGCTGGAAACAAGACTTTCACCATGCCATGCTAACAGGCCCAATGGCCGCGCTACCTCAGCTGCGTGGCAGCTGCCATCACGGCATGCGCATTAGCTAGTCTTTCCGCTCCTTGATCGAACTCCGGCAGGGTCGGGCATGTGAGAGCTGGTCGAAGCTTCTTGGCATGAGGTAAGGCGGAGTGAGCCGGAATCGTGGAGCTTCAGGCGATTGCAGGTACAGGCGGGACAGGTGTGCCGTGAAGCGTCGCTTGCGCCTTGCGTCCCAACGCGTCCCATCGAGGAGGATGACAAGGAGGAGCGCTGTAAGCCAGCACGCAAGCCTGAGGAGCCTCGGCCCACGGCTTTCGGCTTTTGCCGCTATTTGCCATTTGGAGCTGGCATTCGGTTCTAGCGCTTTCGGCCCTGCAGATCTACGGCGCTCTCTTCAGTTTACCTCCGGCCAGATCCATAGCGCACAGGGATCGGAAAGTTGAGAACTCCTGGCGCGTTGCCTAGGTGGAAATCAACTTTTGTGGGGAAATCACTATGACCGAGCTCGTGGGCACCAACTCAAAGGTTCACTGTTGTTCTTGTGACTGTGGCCAAGATCTTCGAAATTCAACAAATTCGGTCAGGTCAGCAGCATCTCGTTTCTGGCTCTAACGCAGGCTGCCGAGGCTCGTGCTGATGCCAGCAGACATGGCAGCAGCAAGCCAATACACGCCCTGCGAAGGTTGTTACGCTCGTGGAAGCTGGTGGCCCCATCTACCAGCTCAATGCGCCCAAGCTTTTTGCAAGGTTTGTCTGAATCTGGTTCTTAGCATAACCTTAGCTTCAGTACAGGTTGGGCTCCTTGAAAGCGTATGAATCGAGGAAGTACACGAGCGCAAGCAGATTTGGACTCGATGGCAACGTCCTGTGTGGCTCAGGTACTGTCTGATACAAGCCCCCGTGCAAAGTGGGACATAAACCGCCCTCCAGACACAGCCTCAAGACATCTCAGGATGCAAACACAAGCATAGTTGAAATTTGTTGATATGTTCAGCCTTCAATGCTGCCACAAATCTTGCGAGGTTAGAACCTTCGGAGGTAATTCCTGTTTGGACTTCACCCAGTTCTGTGCACGACTCAGACCTTGCTGTTCAAGATATTCCTTCACAGCATGGACGTCTGGCACATGTTCAGGTGAAGTGGCATCCATAACACCGCTTCTAACTGGATTTGTTGTGGTGGCAGCCCCAGCAATGGACGGCCTGCCAAAAGACATGTGGGTACAACTCAAGGTAGACAGGCATCGTTTGCAAGAGTCGGAGCCTCAGAGAACGAGCTTACACTGTTGCACGGATTCACACTTGGATGAGGCGCAGTCCAATCGCCTTAGCAAGAAAGGGTATTGGCATTGGATTACTGAGCGTGGTAAGCGAGTGTGACAGTGGACTTCATGCCATGGTTTGAAGATAATGAAATCTTGATGGTACCTCGCCGCATATCGTGGCACCGCAGAGGGACTTGAAAGTTCAGAAAAGCGTCCATGCCTGTGCCCGTGAGCAGGTTCAATGTGTCCTGGGGCGAGTCTGGGTCTCAAGAGGTTGTCGTCAGCACCTTGGGGAAGATGAACATGGTGCGATGCCGAGCTCCTTTCAGCACTGTGTTGTCCACATCTCAAGATGTCTCCCTGCAGGAAGCGGTAGAGGGACTTCCCCTCAGAGCCGGCTGCGTCGTTTCCCTGCGATGTCGCACCCGGCATGTCTGATGCTCGTACAAGGTGATACCGAGCTCAGATTCCCAACTTTTCTAGCTGCGTGCGCTCTGGCAACTACTGTGAGCATCTTGTTCATGGCTGGTGCATGCAGGTACGAGCCGTACAACTCAACGCACATCGGCCCGGACTTCCCCATCACTCCCTTGTTTCCTCACGCTCGGAGTCGCTACTTCTTCGTGTCTGATACAGGCTGGGCTGCAGGCTACTTCCATGGTTGAAGTGGCATCTCAGCTCTTGACATGCCCAGTTTCAGGAAATCACCGCGTGATTTTTCTGGATGCCACAAGCCATTCGACCTTAAAGTACGTCGAGTCGTTTGGGGTGATGGGTGAGGTGCGCTGCATCCGAGAGTAGAAGTAGTCGTGTCGACCACAGCGGGAGGCCCGCAGTGATCGGACCGGCTTCAACTTTCCCTCCGGTATCGCTGTCATGGCGCCGACCGGCGGATTGCCCAAAGCTAGCATCCAGAGTGCCCTGCAAAAGCAAAGTCTATGTCATCTTGTTGCCAAGACGAGAGCTTCTTCGGACCCACGATTGCAGCCGTTTTCGCCTTGAGCCCGGATACAGCCCTGATCAATGGGTCCAATAGGACGAAAATAACCTGGGACCTGACTTTGTTCTTCAACGCCATGTGTGGAGGTGGCGGACCGTCGCAACAACCGCATCGTAAAGCTGCGGCTGGCCTACAGGAGACCTCTCCAAGCCTCCCCCCTCCTGTCCCCTCCCCTCCCCTCTCCCCTCTCCCCCTCTTGCTTGAAGTCCATGCAGCGGTGCTGGGCCTTTGCAGGACGGCTCCAAGCCATTCAAGCTACAGGGGAGAGATGCATGGGCCTTAGTTTCGTTATCATGCCCGTAGCATCGTCGTGATGCTGTTGCGGAGGCCCAGTCTTATCTGGGGAGGGGAGTACTTTCGAGACGTGACGGGCGTGTGCAGCCTCAGACTACCATCAAACTGGTTCAGATCAGTTCCTCCTGACGACTTCCTGCCTCAGATGAACTTCAACGAGAGTCTTCTGGATCCTGTTGGCGCCACCCTAAGAGCGAGAGACGGAGGGAGAGGGAACTTGAGAGAGGAAGGGAGAGCGCGAGAGAGAGAAAGAGAGAGAGAGAGGCAGGGAGAGTGAAAGAGCGAGGATTTGCAAGTCCTTTTCGATGCGTGGCCTAAAGATTCGTCGCTTATTCTTTTTGAGGCATCTCAATCTACAGGCATTTCATCTTCGTGTGCGAGGTGTCACAGTTTTGTGATTGTTTGTCACTCTAGCCATAACACGGGACCATCTTGTGAGAGGCCGAGGGCAATGCGATCACAATATTAACAACGAACTACGTGGCGCACGAGGAGCTCATCTATGAAGCCCGCTTAGATGAGTATGCAGATGGTGCTCTTGTTTTCCGAGCCGCTCTGCACAAAGTCCGATGCAAGACTCAAGCCTGCTGAGGTCACAGAGCTTTATCCACCCCCCTCCATCCAGCTCACCGGCAGCTTCTCCACAACGCCCGGCCCTGATGCCATGAGTGTCCGTGAGTCGAGGGAAATCCGCTGGCGGTCATTGGAGAACCGATGCCGTGTACCGTGCCGTTGCCTTCTCTGTGCGAAGCCAAGGGAGCAGGGCTACCTTTGGTTTGCGTGCCCCCAGTGCTGGCGGAGTTCCTGTGCAGACAGAGCAGCGCGAGTTCAGAAGAGTCTAAGAGGTATGTTCGGCGACCTTCGACTAACGGTCTCGGCAGCATCTATCTGCCGGAGCAACTGCCTAAGATTCCAGATCATGTTTTGCAGTTGTAGTCTCCTCTGTTTCACCCAGCCCTGAATATCGTGTGCTCAAGGCCGATCGTAGAGTCGCCTCCAGCCTCCTGGATTGAGGCGGCCTTGACCCCCCATGGTTGCGAAGAATCAAACTGCTCCGCATGCGTAAACCGCAGGAGTTCCGTACGCAGTGCACCAATGCCACCATCTACAACACTGTGATTATGGCAAACTCCACGCGACTAGCTCGGGCTTGGGGCGTCATTGCCTGCATGCAGCCGGTGCCATCAGTGCCGAGTCTCAGCAGAGGCTTTACGACGAGCATGTGCTCTACGTTCTGAATGCAGCGCGCATCAACTGGCGCTTTCCGTACCGGCTTAACGCCCAGTTTGTGTGAGGTTCTGGTGCACGCTGGTGCACTGACTGTCAGTGTCCACTTGGCCAATCTCGGCCAGATTGAGGCCCAACTATCTGAGCAAGGATTCCTTCAATCTCAGTGTGATGCGAGGGCCTCGCAGTGAGAACCATTGCGGTTTCAGTGCGTGGGCTACACGGTTTGGTTCTCCGGTCCTGTGGACCGATCCCGTGGACTGGTGACCTCGTGGTTCTTCGGTCATCTTTCTGGTTTTGTGGCTTCTTGGTTTCTGTTTTTGATCAGAGGTTGTTGTTTCCTCTGTCAGCCGTCTGCAGCAGCTTAGACATTGAAACACTCTAGCTGTAGCGTTCGCCTTGCATACCAATACATCGAACGACGGAAAGCGCTGCCGCCGTGACAATGACAGATGGCAGATGCTTGATCAGAACATGAAAAGAGATATGAAATGTGATGCGTGCTACTTGATAATCCTCCCGAAATCATCCCTGCCGTTTAAAACCTAATTTGAAATTGGGCGGAGGGGTTTCAGGGCTCCAAGCACCCTTAGAGCACAGTAAGAGCAAGAGCAGGAGCAGGCGCAAAAGCGAGAGCAGGAGCAAGAGCAAAAGCAAGAGCAAAGCAAAAGCAAGAGCGGTAGTAAGAGCAAGAGCAGGAGCAAAAGCGGGAGCAACAGCAAGAGCAGGATCAGGCGCAAGAGACGCAGCAGAAGCAGGAGCAAGAGCCAGCGCAGGAGCAAGAGCCGCAGCAGGAGCAAGAGCATGACCCCTCAACAGTGGCAGTGGAGACAAGAAATAGCCATAACCCCTAATAATAAAAATACTTTCGGAGTTGTTATTCGGGGGCCTTTCATAATGGGGGGAAGGGATTACATGCGAGGTACGTGATGTATGATAGATGATAGGCAACACTGTGATATGTGATAGATATATGATAGGTGTGATATCGGGTATATTTGATTTGAATGCTGTATGTTGTACGCAAGGCACATGTCAGCTGATTTGCGGCTTTTTTCTGGTATCTGGTATATGACATATGACATATGATATGCTATGGACAATGTAGGCTTTTGGCGTATTTGTATTTTGTCTTATGCTCGGTTCATCATTCGTGATGCAACATAGCCGGTGTACGTGATGTGAGACTTGGTAAATGGCAAAAGTTATGTGACAGGCGAAACATGACGAATAGATTATGACATGTGCCGTTTGATATTTGACATATGTTACATGGTATATACAGTATATGATGTGTGCCATATGGCATACCACGCATGAGATGTGGTATATGTTCTACAAACTTTGGTAATCAACATCTGACACATGATGTCCGTGCAGGGTGGACATGCATGCAGACGCACATGCATGCGTATGTACATACTTCTGCACATACACTCATCCACTCATTCATGCATACATACATGCGTGCATACATACATGCATGCATGCATGCATGCATGCATGCATGCATGCATACATATTCTTGGATGCAGCAGGTCGTGCTCACATAGCTACGCAGAACACTGTCCGACGCCTGATGTGGGCGCGTGCATTGTGCCCCCTGACTTCAAGTCTATGCCAATCGCGTACGACGGTGCACGCATGGCGGTGATGCAGGGGAAATACATACGTACACACATACGTTTGTACATACGTTTGCAAACATACCTGACACAACTCAACATAACATAACATTACGTGCGTACATACAGGGTCGGACACCATTCGTCAATCCGTCAATCAATCGAATTCGGGGCATGCGTCTGGTAACATCTGTGTGGGTTTGCGGCGCTAAAACGGCAGAGCGATCCGGTCAAACTCTTCATCCACTAACGACTCCACTCTAGCCCCTGCTTTGGTGTGATGTCCTTCGACGTTGTGCATGGTGCTGTCGCCGGACTTGTCCACCAAAATCCTCTAGTGTTGACCACGATGCTCTCGGTGTAGGCTTCAGGTATGAAGTGAATGAGGCTTGGAACAACAAGGACATCAGCATTCTGGCATCAGAGACTTTCGGCTTTCCGAGAGTGAAGCGTGTACAGGCTTTTGATCGGATTTGTTGTTGGCATTTGCTTGAACGGTTCGATTTCAACATTGCGTAGCTCGGCTCTGGTTTTGTTTGTTTTGGTTTTCTGTCCATACTTGGCGCGGAGTTTCGGGTTTCAATAGTTCGATTCGACAGCGGGACCGTTTCGAGAACTGCGATCTAAGCACCCGCGATTCGACACGATTCGACAGGAAGTGAGCGTATATTTTTTCGGTCTCCAGGATTTGAGGGGTTGGGGCTTCAGGGGGGCTTCAGAACTCCATGGTTTTCCACTTTAGGGAGCAGTCGAGTTCAGGGCTTGAGGGCTGCAGGTTTGGGAGTTTCTCCCCTCCCCTCCCTAAACCTAAAACTCGTATTGATATTTTTTTCGACACTGCGCGCTCTGGCCTCTGCGCTCGAACCCCTTAGCTTCACCCGCGCCCCCCCTCCGTCCTACCCCTTCCTTGCCCTCCCTACCTCCGCCCATTATTATCATCGTTCACCTTCTCCTCACTATTTCTAAAAATCCAGACATCGTGTCCTCTGCCTCCTAGACACTGTCATATATAGGTATAGAAACAGATACAGATACAGATATAGATAACGATAGCAAAATACTTATATATACATATACATGTTCTTTCCTTTGCATTTTGCGAGCCTTGTCCTTGCAAATGGGAGGGGAAAGCTTTAGCCTAGAACCCGGCCGTTCTTTTAAGCCGCGGGGTGCATTGGACCTTGTCATGAAGTTGAGCATATCTAGCCGCTGGCTCCTGCCTGTTTGTTGTGCCGCAAAATGTCTCCCGTCGCAGCATGTCGTTGCAGCAGTTGTGTTAGGCCAGCTGTAGTCTACACCGCTGACACCGTTTCTGCAACGTCCGCTGCTAGCTTCCTTGCTGCCATGCCTAGTGTCGTGCCGTCTAGTGGCGGGCCCACTTTGGGTTGTGCTGACGGACCTGCGAGCTGCCCGGCCTCAGTAAGCTTGGGAGGACGGCGGACGCTTCGTGTTTTCTGACTTCATGCTTCTCCGGGGTCCTGTGTTCTTGCAGGAGTATCCATGGAAGTGGCACCAGGTCGGCGAGCCACGTTTCTGGCGCTTTTGCTTAGCCTGTCACCAGGCCGCTTGGCCGAGGCTCGCGATGGTTGTTGCGCATGCTGCCCTTCAGGGCGCAGGACTTTTGCAGATTGTCTCTTTCATTGCGGATGGACGATGGGCGAATCGGCATTGCAAGCCGCGGGGTGACCGCTGCAACTGGCCGTGGCTACAGGTAGGCACCTTCTACTTGACGCAAGCCCCACCTGAGCTAGCCGCTCGTCTTCTCAATTCTTTTCTGTTTAAAATGCTGACAAAGCATGTTCAGATTTACCTCTGCGTTCTTTCTCTCGAATCCTGTCTTCAACACCTCCTCCCACACGATACACTGCTGCCCAGGCCCGCGATGGGCCGTCGAGGCCGCCTCTCAAGTCCCGCTTGAAGCCACGTGCCCGAAACATACCTCCTTGAAGCCGTGCACTGTCGCGTGCTCCTGCCTTGGCCGGCGATGAGCCGTCCAGGCAGCGGGACTCGCCTCAGGCTGCATGCTCCCTAAACGCACACCTGTGAAGCTCGTCACTGTCGCGCGCAACACTCGACAGTGCTTCCTACGGTGCTGCGAACACTTTGGCGCGCCCTGCGCAGGCAGTCCTAGAAGCGCAGTCGCCCTCCAAGAAGCCGAGACCGTGCTTGCGCAATGCGGTGCTCTGGCTTCTCGCACTTTTCCAAGTCTAACCTAAGCAGGGCTGACTGAGGCACATTCCGGCTTGCAGATCGCCGTTCCGCGCCCCAGACACGTGTCTTGGGCAGAACCCCTGGTCACGTGCGAGGCACCTCCGCTGGTGTCTGACCGACGCTGCGCGGGTCCTGCCTTCTCCTTCCGGGCGGGCTGGGCCCGTGGTGTAGCCTCGGTGCAAAAAATGTCAAGGTCGTGCAGAGCTGTAAAGTTCTCGATGCCGCTGCTGCATATGTGCAAACACACACGGCCGAAATGTGCCCTGGATGATGTCACCGCCTCCAAAACGAGGACACGGGCACATGCACCCGGAACTCGACACGTTCCTAACTTTGAATGCGGCCGCCGCGAGCCACTGAAAAAAGACACCAGGGTCTGTCGAGAGAAGCGGTTTGCAAACACTGCCAGTGGCTTTCGGGGGAGGTGCAAGAAACCGACGAAAGGAAGCGGTTAGAAATCCGTGCTTAGCCTTCTTGACGAGTTCTATAGGCACCGCGCCGTCCAGCCGTCCATCCCCCATCCCCGGCCCACCCTCGAGCCGTAACCTGAGACCAAACCTAGAAGACTGCCAGGGCCTTGTAGTCTTGGAGGTTAGCTGGGGCTGGCAGCAGCTACTGTAATTCTTCATAAGCTGCACCCCACAAAAGGCCTTGACGCTACTTGTACTTCCGAGTACTTCCCTGCCAAGCTGATGCAAAAAATTCCTTGTAGTGACGCCCTTAACCCCAGCAAGACTTCCGCTAAATTTTGTGAGACGATGTCGGTTCCTTGGGCAACGCAGTAGTTCCTAGTAATAATAGTAGTACGAAAACGAAAAGTAGTAAAAGTAGTAGTAGTAGTAGTAGTAGCAGTAGTAGTAGTAGTAGTAGTAGTAGCAGCAGCAGCGGAGGAGGAGTAGTAGTAGTAGTAGTAGTCCTAGTCCTAGTCCTAGTCCTAGTCCTAGTCCTAGTCCTAGTCCTAGTCCTAGTCCTAGTCCTAGTCCTAGTCCTAGTCCTAGTCGCAGTCGTAGTCGTAGTCGTAGTCGTAGTCGTAGTCTTAGTAGTCGTCGTCGGTCTTTGAAGCACATTTTACTAATTGTGTGGGGAGCCGGGAATTTTGGAAACCTTCAGTTAGGAATTGTGTGTTTGGGCTTTGGGCGTCAGGTTGAAGGTGGGGGTGTCTTTGGGCTTTGGGCTTCAGGTTGAGGATGGGGGTGTCTGGGCTTGAGGGTTCAGGCTGGTGGGGGCCTTGGAATTCGTGTGAGGGCCTTGGACTTCGTTTGAGGGCCTTGGATTTCCTATGAAAACGTTGCATTTCCATGAGGGCTTTGGAATAAATTTTCAGTACTTCTTTTTGGCTTGGCTTTGGCTTGGCTGGGGGCTGGTGGGTGTGGGGGGGAAAGGGAGGGCTATAGGGTTTACGCTCCCGGGTTTAGGATTCAGCGAAAGCAATTCAGGGTTTTGGGTTTGGGCTTTCGGGTTTTGGTTTTTAGTTCCGGGTTTAATCCTAAACCCTTAACCCTTTTGCCTTTAATCCTAAACCCAAACATGCTCTCGATTGTTTCACGCTTGCTTCGCACCTGGAGTAGCTTCGCTCGTGGCCTTGCCCTGGTGAGCACGCTTCACATACTTCCAAAACTACCCTGTTTTGTGCATGTGTCTCACACTCCTGACGCAAGTTCCTCACATGATCGAGAGATTCCCCGCTCTCCAAAAAACAGTGTTTTGTGCCTGCGA
>CAJNJA010035452.1:0-11994 GCA_905231915.1 Symbiodinium necroappetens
GGTTTAGGGTTTAGGGGTTTAGGGGTTTGGCGTTTAGGGGTTTAGGGTTTAGGGGTTTAGGGGTTTAGGGTTTAGGGGTTTAGGGTTTAGGGGTTTAGGGGTTTAGGGTTTAGGGCTATAGGGGTTTAGGGGTTTAGCGGTTCAGGGGTTTAGGGGTTTATGGGTTTAGGGGTTTAGGGTGTAGGGTTTCCTATAGGGTGTCTATCAATTTGCGGAGGATTCGACACTACGTTTCAGAGCTCCAGGTTTAGGGCTTTAGGGTTTAGGGTTCAAGGTGTAGGGCTTTAGGGTTTAAAGGGCTTTAGGCTTTAGGGTAAAGGTTCGGGCTCCAGGATGTCGTGGCCGGCCTTAGCCAATGAAGCTGCTAGGCTTCTGGAAGAGCCCTGAGAAATCAGGCGGAAATGCAATCTCGAAACTGACCCTGGGCGTGTACGTGCTGTCCTTTCTACGATACTTTGGTATGCTTAAATCTGCTTAACTCTTGCCGAAAGACTTTGCCCCAAAGTGTTTGGGCTTTCTTTTTCCACGGCAGCTGCACGAAATCGCCTGGGTAATTTTCTAGGCCGGATGTTCCAAATCTTAAGCGTCTTAAACCTTAATCCCGAGTTCGTACCCTTCAGCCCCTGAACCCTTGCAAGTGCTGCCAGCCTTCAACCCCTGAACCCTTGTAAGTGCTGCCAGCCTCAAAGATACGCGAAGACTCTTCTAGGTACCAGGGGTTATGAAGGAGTTGAAAAAATGACATCACCAAACCCCTGACCCTCCAGGTACCTACTATATAGGGCCCTATAAGGGCTCTAGTACCCCTGGTAGTAGGTCCCTGGGGGGGTTAGCCTAAACCCTAAACCCTATACAGTAGGCCAGTAGGCACCTGGGGAATATAGGGAAAAGGCACGGGGAACCTAATTTTAAAGCCTCCGCGGGCCTGTATCAGCTCGGCCGCTCCCGCTCCAATCAGCTCAAGATTCTGCCTGAGCTTATGGGATCCTTAAGGGAGGGGGTTTAGGGATTAGGGTTTAGGGTTCTAAGAGGGGCATACCCAGAGGCTCCATAGTAGCTCCTTTTTGTGGGCTTCTATCTAGGTTCTTATAAGGTAATCCCAAAAAGGAACTACTATGGAGCCTATGGGTAAGCCCTAAACCCTAAACCCTCTAAACCCTAAGCCCTATAAACCCTAAAACCCTATAAACCCTAAAACCCTATAAACCCTGAAAGCCCTATAAGCCCTATAAGCCCTAAAACCCTCTATGGGTAAACCCCCAAGTCGGCTTTACGGTTTCACATCTCAGCACAGCCAGACGAGGCCTCTCGGTTCTCAATTTGCTCTGGTTGGCAATGCAAGCCTTGCTTTGGGTTTCGGGTTTCGGGCTTTAGGGGTTTAGGGGGTTTAGGGGTTTAGGGTTTAGGGGTTTAGGGGTTTAGGAGTTTAGGGGTTAAGGGTTTCGGGTTTAGGGGAAGTGTGAAAAGCCATATACTCGACAGGGAGATACCAGAAAATCACGGTTCAGTTCTGTGAAACAGACGCTTGATGCGCTACGTCCGAAGCAAGCCAACAAAACACTTCACGACGAATCAAGAAACTGCCGCGGAGTTCATTTTTCCTGCGGGCTTCTTCAGGACCCCCTCCTGAACAGCCTCAGGCTCTATGGCATCATCAGCCACTCCGTGGGTTTGTGAGGGTAAACTTTGCATTTTGCCCGTTAGGCGAATCTGCGACATCATTTTACAATCCGCTTGCTAAAGGAAACGTGAACAACTGCGATTTCTCTGTTCATCGCCCCACCTCTCCAAAGGATTTGTGAGGTCGAGTTGGGTACCAGCTCGTGACAAAAATGGCCAAGCAGTATCGCCCGGAAACTGCGTTGTGCGATGCGGTATGCTCACGACCACTCTGGCAGCGGCGAGCGGCAGAGTCCAGATTGAACTCTGGATGTCATATTCCGCACAGTGTCAGCGCAAGCCTCACCCTCAACACGATGCCAGCCGACGATGGATCTCCGCAAGGTTGCTTTGCACGCATCATTTTCTTGCATCTGTCTTTTGAATTTTGGTATGTGGGAGGCTGCTCAGACCAAACAGACCGCGTCGACCATTGTAGACGACCTTTCATAGCAACTGCCCCACCACCTTCCCCGAGCTGTGGGTTCCGGGGGAGAGTCGTTCGAGGGTTCAGGGAAACCTATATAATATACGGTTTAGGGTTTTAGGGTTTAGGGTGCCTGGGGACACTATGCTACCATGGTATGACTGTTAAAAGTTTAAAAAGGAGCCCTGCGCAATAGTCAATGCAAAGACGGTCTTCGAGGGTTTGAGTCTTGCAACCCGCGCGCAGGGGGCGTGTGGCCGGCAGAGTGATCGGATTCCGAAGTTGAACACCCCAAGTCCGGTAAGGGTTTAGGGTTTAGGGTTTGGTAATCTCCTATGAAACCCAAAACTGACGGAGAGTGAGCGCCGAAACCAAAGGAGTCAGGGCTCTAAGCCAATGAGGATCTTGTTCTTAGCGAAGTGCCCCAAAAGCCCTACGGCCTGAAAGCCTGCATCCCTAAACCCTACTGTAAAGCGTAGACTGCTCTCATGTGTGTATATATATATGATATTGATATATATATATATATATCGAAGGGAAACTCAGCAGTTCCACCCGGAACACAACCTCGTGCAGCGAAACCCCCCAGACCAAGAAGCCAAGAAGCAGCGAGTAGGGGAAGACCTTCATCAGCTGAATCAAGGACTGCCTGTAGTCCTCATCTACCTCCCGGGCAGTCTCAGCTAAGGGTAAAGTTTGGGACCGCGGAACCTGCTCATCAACACAGAACCAGTGGTGTCTACCCATAGGCCCCTAAGTAGTTCCTTTTTGGGATTACCTTATAACATTCTAAGTACGAACCACAAAAAGGAACTACTTAGGGGCCTATGGGTAGGACCAGGCCGAGAGAGATTATTCATGACAACGTACGCCGGATGTAGGCTTGCTGTGATTGACCAGCTGCTCAGGACTCGGGGCTCGCACTGCGCTCTGAGGCTAGGAGCCCAAGCTAAGCCTGCACTGTAGTCGTGGTAGTACTAGTAGTGAGGGTGGCAGTGATAGTCGTAGATAGTACCGGATAGTAGTGGATAGCAGTCGAAGAAACAAGTGAAAGCTATAGGTCGCAGTGGGTTTAGCAGGTTTTGGGCTTTGCCAAGCAGTACAGCTAGAGCAGGCTCAGCAGCACTAGCACGATTAGTAGTAGTAGAACCTATTGTTGTAATAGTAGGACGGGGAGGCTGTCACTGGAGTGGTAAAAAGAAATAGCCGACAAAGGAACAAATCTTGGCCCTGGCCACTCAGTAGCAGTACTGGAAAGGGGAAAACGGAATAGCATTGACAGCCAGTATCGCAGCACTCGCAACACTAGTCCGAAGGGCTTCACCAAAATAAGCCCAATGTCAAAAACCGACTACACACGATCCTTACTAAGGCAATGCATTGCCAATCATTCGGTTTGTCAGCTTCTGAGAGCCCCCGCATGGATCGGTGGTACATCATCTTCGGGACCCGTCCGCAAGAGCTGTCCCGTCCAGCGGATAAGCGGCGCCAGCAAGTTCAGCGCGTGGCTCGGAGTCCTTATAATTAGAGAGGATATGAAGCCGAAACACCCTGATGCCAGCTAGGGTTTCAAGGCTTAGTTCACGAAGACAGAACTGTCACAGACTGGAAAAATGCGAGCTTGGGCCAGTGGAAAGCAACAAGGCCGAGCAAGCAGAGTGAGGCACGGGGTTTTGCGGATCTGGGTCTGACCGTTGACCGTCCGCTATGCTTAAGATTTATACGGCTTAAGTTGAAGTGATCATTGAATTTGTAGTGCCCACGGCGTTCGGATAAAGATTCGATCGGAGATCAGAAACTAGAGATCAGCATAATAGGGAATTCAATAGAGGGAAAGAAAGTCCTAGACCCCGGCCCGCAGCCACAGGAAATCTCTTAATGTCTGCCGGGAAGTCTGCGACGTCGGCAGGTTGGCAGGAGTTGCCCCAAACGTGCTGCTCACTTCCTGGCGACGGACGGCACTTAAATCTCGTGGCCTTGATCATAGGATTAGGCTTTGGGGGCCAACTATACTGCTACACAAAGCTCCATCGTGAGAACTTACGGTTTATCGCATACAGGCTGCTCGATTTAAGGGTATATACCGTGTGGGGTCTCCTGGGCAGCTGCAACCGCCGCCCTCATCTCATCATCCTCGAAACCTTTGGTGGGCTCAGGGGCTGTTGCTGTTTTTTGCTGAGTTCAAGCGCCCCAGAGGTTATCATTTCAGCTGAAAGTGGCATGATCGAAATAGACAGTTGACTAACGAAGCAACTAGATCAAACAGCCTTAGCTTAGGGGGGATTTTCCGACCTCGCTTCTGTCGCTTCGGCGAGCCTCTGGATGAGATCTTGTAGCCGGGACCTACTGCATCATCATCGTTGTCATAACGGTACAACGATAACACCTGCTGCTGCTACTACTTCTGCCGCTGCTATAGAGCCCCGGCCATTGCTTCTGCTACTGCACCTGCCGCCCGTTACGAGGAAGGGCCTTGACAGAAAGCACAGTATGCTTGTAGTGTGCTACAGAACCCCAAGCCGCCATCATTGAGGCCCCTGTGTTAGGCTAGCAGTATTCTGGGCGTAGTCGGCTCGTCTCCTAATTACTCCTAATGATATGTACGGACTTCCCCGGTACAGCATCTCTAGAGCTCACGTTCTCCATGCCGGTGACTCCTACGGTCCAGTGCTTCGAGGACTTATGTTGCAACTCTACCGGAAGCACCGCTTCGACGGATTGAGGCTCGCTCGCATCTAGCAAAACCTCGTCAAGGGCATGGTTTTGACATAGGGTTCGGGAGGGGAAATCGTCCCGCCAGGACCTGGCGAGCAACTTCCAAATGACCAACGCCGACCTAGCATCAGTGTACCTGGGTCTAGTTCCAACTGAACCCCAACTCACAAGCCTCAAAGCCGCCGAAAGTCTCAGGTCTTCAAGAGTTTAGGCGAAATCCTAAACCTGCGAAACCTAAACGCGATGCCTTTACTATACGGGTTCATATCAAGGTCATTTCTACGATACACATGATTGGAAGAGAGAGGGGGCAACAAACCCTAAACCCTAAAGCCCTATAAGTCCTAAACCCACTTTGGCGAGCCGAGGAGCGCCCCCGCCCTGCCCTGAACTGAAGTGGGCCCGGGCCGAGGAGCGCGGATTGGAAAGGCATCGTGTCGCGATGGCACTCGCAGGAGTTGTGTTTAGGGGGTCATAGTTCAAAACCAGTCTTTTTTTTGGAGCCCAGAGAGAAACCCTAAACCCTATACTTCAGGCTTCGGCTTGAGTATTTCTTAGAATGCGGGATTTAGGGCTTCTTGTTGACACCTCTCTTCCGTCCGCAAGTTGCCCTACGTCCCGAGTGCCAATTTGGCTGAGCATTCAGGGTTTATAAGGTTCAGGATCAAGTTTCAAGGTTTTGGCGGGCCATTTGGAGGTTTCGCTTGGCTGAGCTGGCTTGGCTGGAAAGATCTGGCGGTGAAGCCGGAGGACATCCTGCAGCGCATACAGTGCGCTACCCCGAAGACTGCGAGCTAGAATCGCTAGAAGGACGTGGGTCTTGCTCGGACTGGTCGGAAATTCCTCCGCATGGTGCCCCTAGAGTCAACCATGCAGTCCCCACAAAACCAGCCCGAAAGACCACTGAGGGGTTTGGGGGGATTCGAAAATCAGAGTCAGTGGCAAAGAATACATTTTGCGGGGCGCATGTGCCGGCTGAATCTGGGTGCCCGGAAAAACTTGCGGCGTTGCGCGATTCGGAGACGAACAAAGAAAGGCTTTCAGCCAGTGCTACCGCGATGATCACGACTCATTACATAGAATGAGAAGAGTGCAATGGGGGATGATGCTGCTGTGCTGTTCGGCGATCTGCCTACCGCTGTAGTTGCTACTGACAGCACTGCCACTGCCACAGACATCACCACCAGCGGCCAGCTGCAACTACTCCACACGCTACTGCTTCTACTACAGATACTACTGCTGCTGCCGCTGCCACCACCACCACCACCACCACAACCACCACCACCACCACCACAACGACTTCTGCAACTGCCACTACTGCTGCTACTACTCCGTTCCTACTGCTGCTGCTGCTGCTGCTGCTGCTGCTGCTGCTGCTGCTCCTACTCCTACTCCTACTCCGACTCCTACTCCTACTCCCACTCCTATTCCTACTCTTACTCCTACTCCTACAACACCAACTACTGCTACAACCACCACCACCACCACCACGACGACGACGACGACTACTACTACTACTACTACTACTACGATAAAATACTGCCATGCTTTGATCTGGTGTTGCTTGTCTTTCCGGGCGTGAAACTCTCCGCCTGTTTAGGCGGGGTCAAAGACATTTGCACAGCATTGTCGCTTCAAACATCCGGGTCGAAGGCCCAAGATACCCTTCAATGAATCGAGTACCAACCTGTGCTTCCTGGAATTTCGAGCCTAGCATGTCCAGTCTGCCATTGGAGTCGAGTTTAAAGGCCTGGGTGCAGGCACCAGACGAGGATGCCCCCCCCCCTCCTAAGAAGAAGCCCCCTCCGAAGAAGAAGTCTCGATTTTCCAGCTCGTCATTTCACCTCGTGACTATCAGCAACGTCTGTTGTGATTATGATTGTGCGATGCGAAGGCTGAAGACTTCCTGCGAGTCCGCTCGGCAGCTGAATGGGCTTCAACGGCAGCCCTGAGGTTGAAAGGTTGAGGAGATTTACCTAAGTCCCTGCATTGCAGGCCTATCTAATCCGGTCACACTTACATGACTGGGACATGAGGCCTTCCGGCAAGTCGTCGATGAATATTCCTGACCGACCTTACGCCCTGAAGCCTCCTACGACTCCTATGATCTCCATACGCCATATTTTGCTTCGGAGCGCAAAGAGTTTCAGCAACTAAGGAGACCGAGTTTAAACCCAATTACTGTTGTGGTGCTTGAAAAGGGCGTCAGGCGACGTCGGAAGCGGAAGCAGCCGGTCCTGAGCTGTCAAAGCTTCGATGGCCTGCTTTCGGTTTCGATCCCAAAGGCTCATTGACGGTAACGGTTCAGGTTTTATGGTAGCTTGAGGGTTTTGACTAGCATCGTATTCTTAGGGTAGCCATGGTCATGGTTTCTGTTGTGTATTTACCCATGGAGCTTGCTTATCGTCTTCGACTGCTCCGAGTGCATGTCGGTTTGTTGATGATGCTTCCTTTCCTCTGGCCAATAGATCGAGCCCGATGGAACTGTGGTGGCAACTGGCAGTGTGAGAGCCTGGCTGAGCGATGGAAGTCTCGAATCCGCTGTTGGCTTGCGTCTGTTTGTCTCTGGCAGCCATGCAAAAGAAAAGGTGCACGGTTCTTGGGTCAGGTAGAGAAAACAGAGATGGAGTCAGAAGTGCTCTGTTCATCGACAACGACCTCAAGCGTCGCTTCTTGGAAGAGAGGCTCGGGTTTGTCTGGTACAGCACCGGCAAACTGTACATGCCCAGCGGGTCCATCCGAAAATCGCAGGAGCAAAATGTGCAACCCTGTCCATGTGAGGAAGGGTATCAGGGGAATCAGGCTATCATCGGCCGTGTGAATCATCGACAGCTGAAAGCTAAACCATTCAACGGACAGGGGAAGGCAAGCAGGCACCCACAAGACGACCGCATAAAACCAACGGTTCTGCTGCTTCACCCGTGATCCAGCGTAGTGAAGAACATACAGGCCTACCTGCACCCAAGAGAATGTAAGCACGCAGGCCATGCCATAGTCCATACACACACGCAGTCTCCACACAAGCGATGAATATCCCGCCAAAGCTTGCGGAGGTCCTACTGCCAGGACCGCTATGGTTCGAGAAAGCGACGGCACAGCGGAGACGCAAACCATGGCCTGGAGTATATTTGGAGCGCTTTCTAAAATCGAGCGAGTGTCGGGCTCAGGCATACCAGCAAAACCATGAACATCTCACCTGAAGCCTAACCTCCCCGTATGTCTAACCGGGGCCCAAGAGGCAACCTAAACCCTAAACCCTAAAACCCTAAACCCTAAAACCCTAAACCCTAAAACCCTAAACCCTAAAACCCTAAAACCCTAAAGGCCAAGAGGCAAGAATGTACCGAAGCGGCAGCCAACCTCGCCCCAAGCTCCGCATGACGGTGGGCGCCAGGCCCTCCTTCACCTGGGACTGTCCGAATATTAGGGGTACCTTAGGGTTTAGGGTTTAGAGGGTTAGAGGGTTTAGGGTTTAGAGGGTTTAGGGTTTAGGGTTTAGAGGGTTTAGGGTATCTTGGGGTTTAGGGTTTAGGGTTTAGAGGGTTTAGGGTTTAGGGTGCCCTATTTTGGGGTCCTTAAAATAGGGATCCTACTATTTAGGGTACTATAATTAGGGTCCCCTATTTTCGGAAACCTTCACCTGTCGGTCGAAGAGTTGCAGATGTTCGTCGGCCTTCGGAAACCCGAGAAAAGAAGCAAATTATGAAGATGGTGGCTGAATTATCGCAGTACAGTAGGGTTTGGGGGTAAATTTTGCTATTACTGTACCTAAACAAAAGAAGCCCCTGCTAGTTAGTTAGGCCCCTTCATTTGAAACATGCAAACTTTAAAATGTAATTCCCTAACAGAAATTCGCTTTGCATTTTGAGGTCCCTAACGGCCTTCCCATGAGGATTCCCATACCATCGCTTCAGCATGCCGAAGATCAATTCACGGTCGCAAGGTATGGCTTCCCCAGTCTGTGGATGCTTGTGGTCATTGGAGCAGCAGAAGCACTGCGCGCTCTGGACGCTGAAATTAGCCAGCTGTTGTGGCAGCTCCTGTAGCTCCTGCATCACACCCAGAGCTATGTAGAAGACCCCCGGAACCGTCAGGGCCAATATAGGTGCGAAGGTCAGGAAGAGTGTCCACAGATTGCCCAGGTCGATGTCTGCGACATCACGTGCCATGATGCTTGAGGCTTGCACATACCAATACATGATGATGTGCTCACTCAGGCCGAAAAGGAAAAGGATCAAAGCGATCTTTACAGGCATCACCAGAATCGGCTTCTGTTTTTTTGCGTCCCGGAGGAATGTGGCTACCTCATAGGTACACCAGATTCTCGAAAAGTATCTATGAGACCAAAGAATGGTGAGCTGTCGGGATCTGTCTAGAAAGCCTGCCAGGCCCAGAATCCCTTTCTGCTTCAGCTCTTCGTCATGCTGTGCGATGCAAAGTCGATCCAGGAAGATAGTTGCAGGCTTCAGAAATATGCCTCGCAAACGCTGCCAGAACAGAAGCACTATCCAGAAGGATGCGTGCAAAAGAAGAAGCCTCGCTTGCTCAAAGATCAGGTGCTTGAGTTCTTGACTGAAGCTGGTGGTTTGCGCGGCTTACAAAGTTCGATGCCTATTTCAGCGATCCCTTGGAACATGTTGCAACAAGCGCATTCAAGAAGCGTCCACCAATCCACGGGCAGCACGCCGCTTGCTTGCAGCACGCCACATAAAACACTCGCCAGCAAACAAAAGCCAGCAGCGGCGCTACTGTTATAGATGATCCTTTGCTGCTCGGAGGATCTGGCTAGGCTGGTTCTCACGGGAGTTTACCACCCCTCTTCACTGCAGCGTTCAGGGACTGTGCATTTTTGGTTGATGCTGGGGATCTCTTGTCTTCCAACCACCAGCTTCAAGCACACCCACATTTGCATACATATGTATGTATGTATGTATGTATGTATGTATGTATGTATGTATGTATATATATATACATATATATATACATACATATATATATACATATATATATATACACATATTACACTCTCTCCGTAAAACTTTCTAGTGCGTCAGCCGCAGCGACAGAGATGACCGCCATAATTTTAATAATAACCCTATTGATAAACAAAAAACTTGAAAGAAGAAGAGTGCAGAAGAACACTCCCAAGGATCAACATGGACACCAGCTTCAGCAGCCTTGGGGTCGCCCAGTCGTGGCTCAGGAACTCGTCGTAGGAGTCGGTGGCTCGGCTGAGAGCGTAGTCCCCGTGATCCACGTTGAACCTTCTCTTCCGTATTCCCGTTTGATATCCTACGATTCTTGATCTCAGTTCGTTGACTTTATATTATGTGTTATTCGTAGACCTAAGTTGAGCTGGCGGTTGTGGGCTCCTTACAGTTAGGGCATGGAGAGTTTCCGGGTATTGAAAGGGTTTTAATTTTTGAATTGAAGGAAGAATAGAGAGCGGGTTGATGGACAGGGAGAAGCGGGCCTGCGATGTATTCGGGGTTAGGATCGACGGCTGATTCTGAGGGAGCTGTTAGGGAGTTTGGATGGACGCGTGCTCCAGGCACTACAGCCAAAAATCTCTGCTGTGTCAAAAACACCGACAACGATGACAAAGCGAGCGGCCTTTCTGTAGGCTGAGCCGCAAGGGGGGGGAAGTGGGAAGGAACCTGGGCCTCATCGTGTTTGGACCTTTCCTTTGCCCCATTCTGCCACCGGAAACCAACCCTTTCATGTAGGGGCCTTAATAATTAGAATAGGGCTTTGGGGCATATTATACTATAGTTATAATAAGGAACCCCCAAAATAGCATTGGTAACTATTTAGGGCCCCTGTATTACCCTACAAATCCGGAACCCTAAAAAAGGGCCGAGGAACATCCCAGGGTCCGGCGGCACGAAATGCTTGGCCCAGCCGCTGAGGCAAACAGGCAAAGGAACCCCTCTCCTGGTTCGCGCTTCAAGTTATTAAGGCTTAGACGCGTCTTATTTATGATGTCTTAGGGTTTTGAAATGACCCAGGAACCCCCAAAAAGAACGACAAAACACACAACATGTTTCTGATAGGGTTTGGGGTTTAGGGTGTTCCAGAGCCCAGTCTCAGCAACTCGGGATCCAGCTCTGTTTGTAACTCGCGGGTTCCCTGAGGGGTTGCCGCCATGTCAGCGCAGACTTGTTGCAAACTGCGCAAGAGACCCCCCCCCCCTCGCCCGTGACTCGAGCCGATGCCTGTTGAAACTGCTGTCCAGCATCCGGCTGAATAGGGATTACGGTAATAAAGGTTAAGGTTTGGCCTTAAAAGCCAAGTTGCATGTTGGGGCCCCTTTCCTACTAGGGCTGAGGCGGCCGAAACCTGCGCGAAGACCAGCGGCTGGAAAGTAGGCATGGTGCACCTGACCTGAACCTCATGGAGCCTTCTCTCAAACACCCCCTGAACCCGGAGAGCGGCTCTTGTCGCACCATCGCTGCACCTAGAAGACAAACACCGTCTGCCCTGTTCAGAGGTAGCGACCGACGACTTCTGACCTTAAGGCAAATACGAAAAAAGAGAGCCTAGTAGCCAGCAACATATATGTAGAAGAGGCTTAAATCCTTGTCGCAGCAAGCTGCTGGAACTCTCCTCATACAACTGCACCATCGCCACTGCATGCCGCCTTTTGCGCGTGCCTCTACCACCACTTGTCTCATTCTTTCTCGTGGAAGTCCTCATAGAAGCCCGGTGTACAGCCAGAACAGCTGTGTAACCAACGCTGCTTGCGAAAGCCGGAATGAATATAATACTACTAATCAGTTCTACTACTAACAAGAACAATGACCAGAAGAATAACAGCAATCAGAATTCAGCAACACTGTTCATACAGCATTCAGAAGAGATGTTAAGCTATTGGGTCCTGCAGTGCTGTTCAGCTTATTGGGACCCTATACGCCCCTGCTCTGACCATGAAGAGCCTCTGCATCGATGCATGTATTCTTGCTGCTGTCATGCTCTAACGTCCTACTTGTGCTGTTAGCATTTGTATGCCTATATCTATTATAAACTATCTTCTTACCATTATCATCAGGTTGTCACCATAATCAGCATTAACGTTATTGCTTTTTGATACCAGGGTCATTACTGCTATGATCAGCATGGTCCTGATTGCTAGTCGCTAGTCCTAATGCTGGCTAGTGCTAACTACGAGTACTAGCAGTTGTCGTCGTCGTCGT
>CAJNJA010035452.1:12011-29117 GCA_905231915.1 Symbiodinium necroappetens
TAGTACTAGTACTAGTCGACATGCAGCATCATCCAACCAATCTTGGCAAGGTTCCGTGTAAGACGGCCTCAGGACCTCCCGTAAGGGCGGCCTCGTGCGGGCGAGCACAGGCAGGGCAAGGGTTTAGATGCCCCTCACCAATCAGACTAACGGGCTTGGGTTTAGGGAATTGGTGCCTTATGTTAAATTAAAAAGAGGATATGATAATATGATTTAAACTCTCGGAACTCGGAACTCCAAGCAAGGCTATTCGGGTAAGACGCACACACAGAGAGAAATATATGTGTGTGTATGTATGAACACATACATACATACATACATACATACATACATACATACATACATACATATATATGTGTGTATATGTATATGTATATGTATATGTATATGTATATGTATATGTACATACATAACCGTACATATCGATCTACCAGTGTGACATCGGATATCAAAGACACCGCGCATAACCTAGCCACACATCCTCGAAAACTCTGCAGCCAAACTCAAATCCGGAGCGAGCAACATCGTGAAGCACCAGGACATCGGCCGGCCCCGAGATATGAAATTCCCCAAATCGGAGCCCACCCGTCCTCTGACCCGCCGAGTTGGACCCTGATGTGCTCCGAACCGACTCCCCACCTTAAACTACCCATAGGCCCCTAAGTAGTTCCTTTTTGGGATTACCTTAATATAAACCATAAAAAGGAACTACTTAGGGGCCTCTGGGTATAAACCCTAAGCCCTACCTCCTGGATCCGGCGGAGATTGCGGCCATCGCACCCTGGATGGAGCGCCCCGCGCCTGGCCCAACGTACCCGAAATGCAAAAATCCTAGACCGTAGGGTTTAAGGTTCAGGGTAGACACTTCAAACTCCAAAACCTTTTGAGACCCAAAACCTGCCACTGCTTTCCGCTCGTTTCTGCTTCGGGCCCCTTTTGAGGTGACAGGGCCCAGGGTTTGGGAAGTTTTGGTTTAAGTGAGTTTGCGACGAGTGTGTGGACGTGTTATATCTTGGAGTGCAGGACATAGGATTTCGGCCTCGGTTCTAGAACCTGGCTCCATCGCTCATTGTTAGAAGGCTAGAAAAAAGCCATGCAACACCTACAGGCCACCGTTTCTCACAACCCTTTTGAGCACGGACTCGAGCTGTATGCCGGCCGGAGCACACCTGAGGGCAGAGCCTTCCCAAGAGAAACTCACAACCCTAAACCCTAAACCCTGAACCCTAAACTAACTCCTGAAAGGTGGCGCTTGACGGGGCTGAGAAGTGCGTGCGTCGGTTCTTCGTGCCGTCTCAGGCAAGGCATTGGGGTTTCGGGCTTAGGGGGGGGGGGGTTGAGTTGTTAGGTCCTTGGGGGTTTAGAAAGTTCTAGGATGTTTGGGACCAGGCAGCTTCATAGAGCTAGGGGGTTTCGAGTTCAACCCCAGTTCATAAAGGTTATGTTTTCTCTCTGGGACATAGCAGGGCTAGGGGGCACGAATGAATCATCGGAGTACTCAGGTCCACGAAGCGAATCGACCCAAACAAAACCCAAGAACGGCTCAAACCCTGAGAATCCAGAGATGCAAAGTTGCAGGGACCCGGAGGTTCGGGCTTGGGGGTTCAGGGAAATTACCGGGTTCTGGTATGAAGTAAACCTATGCGCCTGCACCCTAGGTTCTTCGTGCCGTCTCAAACAAAGCATTGGGGTTTCGGGCTTGGGGATGGGGGGTTGAGCTTTTAGATCTTTGGCGGGTTTACCAGCAAGCCTGACAAACCCAAACCCTTGACACAGCCACCGCCTCCCTCGCAGCAAGGCCCTTCCTGAAATGGGTATTTCGAGCTCCGGGATGAGCTTTGGGGTCTCTTCTGTTCTCTTAGATCGCGTCCTTCATCTGGGATTTTTCCCGTGGCTGGTTCCCATCTCGGAGGTTCGAAGACACTTGGCTCACAGACCGCTTTCCAACCCTACAGGGCTTATCTTGCAGACCGTAGAAACGAATACTAAGGGCACGCCAAAGCTTGCACAGGTTCAATGAGAGAAGTGCGCGTTCTCTACGGTGGACAGAATTTGGGAGTCTGGGTTGGTTTTGTGGATTAATACGGAGAGGAAAGATTCTAGACGTTACCAGGATGAGGACTGAGACTCACCCTGAGTGAATCTTCAAGCACTTTCGGCTTAGCTACCAAATCCAAACAGTAGCGGCCCTAGCTGGCTGAACCATGAGACGCTCAATCCTCAAACCCGACTCCCGCGACCCCACATAGAACCTTGATAAAGCCCTCCGACTACCGTAACAAGAAACCATGTTGAGTCATGTAAACCCTTCTACCCCGCACACTTCAAAAGCGCCAACGGGACAAAAGACCGATACACATCAGGTGCCGGGTACAGCCCTCAATTCGCATGACCGCATGACTTCATCAACCGTGACAAAGCCAGCCAGCCTGATATGCAAGATGCAACTAAATTAGGGCAATTTTTGGTTTAGGGTTTATAGGGTTTAGGGTTTAGGAAAATGTATGTCCATATGCATCCGCACACGAACACCCAACCCCACACCCTGCAGACTTGACTGTCTCCCCCCCACAACTAAAACCAACAACTTGGCGTTCGACAACATGAAGCCCATATTGATGAAAATACTGACGAGCACAATTGATGATGAACATACTGACGAAAATAATAGGTGAACAAATACTGACGAAAATAATGGCCATAGGTTGACCATCACCGTCATAAAGAGACGAATAGAACCCTGCCGACACTCGACCACAGTAATTTAGAAGCCGACTACCTGACAACACCAGTAGCAGTAGCAATGCTGATAAACCATAGGCCCTCAACCGCAAACCCCAAACCCCTAAACCCCCAAAACCCCTAAACCCTAAACCCCAAACCCCAAACCCCTAAACCCCTAAACCCTAAACCCTAACATCCCCAAACAGCGCTACCCCTTCGACCTGCTATGTGTTCATGGCCAAGTGTCTGGGTCTGGCAGCAGCCAAAACCCCCAGAGGAATCCACCTGAAGATCAGGGTTTAGGGCTTATAAGGGTTTAGGGTTGAGGGCTTATAAGGGTTTAAGGTTTAGGGCTTATAAGGGTTTAGGGTTTAGGGCTTATAAGGGTTTAGGGTTTAGGGCTTATAAGGGTTTAAGGCTTAGGGCTTATAAGGGTTTAAGGTATAGGGCTGAAAAGGGTTTAGGGTTTACGGCTTATAAGGGTTGAAGGCTTAGGGCTTATAAGGGTTTAGTGTTTAGGGCTTATAAGGGTTTAGGGTTTAGGTCTTATAAGGGTTTAAGGTTTAGGGCTTATAAGGGTTTAAGGTTTAGGGCTTGTAAGGGTTTAGGGTTTAGGGCTTACAAGGGTTTAAGGTTTAGGGCTTATAGGGGTTTAAGGTTCAGGGCTTCTGAGGGTTTAGGGATTAGGGTTTATAAGGGTTTAGGGTTTAGGGCTCAAAAGGGTTTAAGGTTTAGGGCTTATAAGGGTTTAAGGTTTAGGGCTTATAAGGGTTTTGGATTTAGGGTTTGTTCCATGTACTGTGGCCCGTGTGATTTTGTAGGGGGTTGTGGTCAGAACCCGAGATAAACCCCGTTTTACGATAAACCCCTAAAACCAGAAGTTCAAGAACGCAACAATGCCAAGCCGTGCACATTATACAGGGGCCTCAATTCTTGCCAACAGGGGTTTGGGATAGAGTACACTGCGAGTATATAGGCGCCACGAGGGGATGCTTATTAGGAATTCCCAGAACACATGAACCCCGCAACGCGCAAGTTTCACACTGACCAGGGTTCCCAAGACTTTTAGTCATGGTAGATCTTGGAGCGTCTCAAAGAGGTGATAAGTCTGGTACTTTGGGCAGGTCTTTAGACCTTCTAAAGGGGTTTTGGTGACGGCCTTTGAGAAGCTCCCATGTCGAATCTCAGCTCAAAGCAGCATCGCTGCTTTGGTACCACAAACCTTCAGCCGACCGCCAGGCCTTCTGTTTCCAAGCGACTCTGGGTTTTAGGCCTTGGGTGTACCTGTGGCCCAAAAGACCTACCTTTTTCAGGGAACTATATGTAGGAACTATACTAAGGAACCCTAAAAAAGTAATTTGTTTTTAGGATTTGGTGTAGGGGTTTAGGCCTTGGAGCTGCTTCCATCAGCTTCTGGCCTGGAGGACGGTCTGAGAACGCCGCCTACAAAGAGTTCTTCAGCGGAAGAGTGGCTCAAAACTATTGCTGAGCAACAGTGCCAAGCTTACAAAGTCGCGATGCGTCACCCATCATGACACATCCAAAAGACCGAATTGGGCCCGATCTGGGCAAGCAGTTATTGCGCATTTGGGAAGGCTATGCGTGCGAAATTCCTCCCCTGATACTCGTGGTACTCCTGGTCCATGCCCGTCTACAAGCCGCTATGGCTACTACGGCTACGGCCAGCTCACTGCCACAGTGCCGGGTTTACGTCACAACTGCCCTGAGGTGGCACGCTAGCGGACTTAAGAATCTAATCCATCAAACCGGGAGTACTTCCATGCAGGGTCCATGTCAAGGAGCAATTTTCCAGAACAGAAGGCTAGACAGCATGCCAGCCAGAGGCGGCACGCTCCAAGATACGAATTTCATGCAATGAATATCAGATTAGGGCAGCCCCAGCTGCAGGCAAGCTCCTCACCGGCTGAGCACCACATCCCCGGAGACCGCGCGGTGGTCGCTGCCCGCGGCGCGCGGCCAGATCTGCGACTGCACGATGGACTGGCCCACGGAAAAGGGCGTCTTCTGAAAGTAGACCTGGTTCCCAGTTAGGGGCCATATTTAAAATGATCATTTTTAATCCCTTATTAGGGTTTTATTATAACAAAAATGTAAAATTGTATCCATCAAGGACCCAGAGACATAGTCCAGTCGCACCGGGTCGTCGTTGATCGTGGAAGGGTCCGGATTGCCGGGATGAAGCTCTGCCCACGCATCTGTGAAGGTCATTGGAATTTGCCAATGGCGTCCGAAGGCCTCTACCTGCCCTTGTCTCAGAAGCTGCTGCGAAGGCTGAAAGTAGCCGGTGTTCAAATCCCCCATTAGCACGATGGGGTATGGGTGTTGGTTCTGCACCTGACTGAGGGTCTTCGTCACAAAATCCACAGCCTCCGTAATGACATAGTCGCCCTGACAGCAGAGAGGATGCGTGCCGGATGCAATGAGCGTGTAGCCATCGGATTTTCGCCTCAGGGCGGCCCAGTTGATAGCGCGGCCGGCCGAGAAGGGAACGAGGTCGCTGGCAATGTGCTCCCACTTGTCGCTCCTGAATACTTAGGAACCCGAGAGAGCAGGATCCCTGCAAAAAAGGGTAACCTCGAGGTTTTTCGATTTTAGGCAACCCCCCCATTAATGCTCCCCACTTGCGTCCTGAACAAGATGTCTGCGTCATTGAATTGCTCGGTGGCCCCTCCCGTGGCAAAGGCATAAACGTTGCCGGACCTTTGGTTGAGTAGATCCAGGATAGCACCCTTCTCGTGCCACATCTCTGGGATGGCTGCAATCTCGGGTTGCATTCGCAGCAGCTCATCCACGACAGGATGGATGCGACCGGCCAGTGTGAAGACGTAGAGGTTCCAAGTGACAAAGCGCGTCGCTTGACCCTGGGAGTTCTGATTCTGCCAATCGCTGGACACCTCTCTGGGAGGAGCCCCTAGGGGCCAAGAACAGGGGCTCCCGCCCAAGGAGCACCAAGCATCGGCCTGTAGATGGCAGTCCCAGATGGGATTGGGACTGTCCGAGTCCTTGGCGCACGCCACCGGCTCTTTCTGCTCTCCACACCACGAAGCCCGTGCCAAATGGAAGTTGGGCTTCTCCGAACAGCTTGGAAGCTCTGCAAGACCGCGTGTAGAGCCACGGAGCAAGGGTACTGAGGCCTCTGAGCGTGCCCCCGGCGCAAGCAAGAGAAGCTGAACGAAGGCCCACCCCAAGTGCATCATGACGAACAAGCTCTGTGGGGCTTCGGGATGGAGGCTAGCAGCGACAAATTGAGACTTGAGCAGGAGTGTGCCGGTCGGGTGGCCCAGCCCGCTTTGAGGCATTGACGCCTGGCGTTCCAAGCTTCATATCTCAATTCCAGAAGCCGGGCAAGGCCTAAACCCACGTTATTCTCTCCTGACTTGTTCTGATGGAATGATCAGAACCACACACTGTACTACCCTTCGTCAGCTTCTAAAACACATAGGAAGTGCGCCAAACACTCACGCGGCTCACACTGCCGCCAGGGTGCAATCTCCGCAGCAAGCGCCTCTGGGCTACGACCCGGCTCGCGCATGGCACGGCTGAGCGCCTGCAATCGAAGATGGTAGAAGTCAAGGAATGTGTGAGGGACGAAGGCCGGTGGAAGTTGGTAACATCAAAACGCACGGTTTCGCAGCGGATTTTGGGTTTAGTGTTTAGGGCACAGTGGCGTTGACCATCGTGCTGTAGTCGTCGTTTGTCCGAAAGCCCTCGCGCAGGGGTCAACCAAACAAGCCCCAAATCATGATTCCCATAATTTTTCCGAAACCTGACAGAAAATCCTAATTGCCCACAGAATGTTATAGTATTCCGCCATTAGGACTCATATGCCAATGATAGCAGTATGTCATACAGTTACATATCCATGGCACTCTTCGTACGCCATAACCCATGAAGTGCCTGCGGCTTGCTTGCGTCTGTCGAGTCGGGCCGTTTGAATAATCGCGTTCCTTTGCTTAAATTGCTGAAAGCCTTGCAAAAAGAAAAACGCCTGCAACCCCATTCGCCCAACGCGTCCTAAACCCCAACCCCCTGAAACAGAAGAGACGCTCCTGAACTTTAACTCAGAGACAGAACCAACAAAGCAAGAGGCTGCCTTGAGCAATTCCGCGTCCGAGCCATGGGTCGTGGCGCCTCACCAGCAGAATCACGGGTTCATTGAGCTTCCTTAACCCTAAACTCTTATAACCCTAAACCCTATAGGGTTTAGGGTTTAGGCTATACACTCCAAGATCTTCTATACAGAATCTATGGTACCTGGGAGAGTAGCAGCTTCAGGGATTAGGGTTTAGGGATGTGCATGTACATGGGTTCATCAGATTGCAACGGCTCCAAAGGCATTATGAGACTTCATAAGCCGAGTTGGTTATGCTCGGTAACTTTATAGTGCTATGCTTGAAAGACGTGCTACAGCAATGGAGTCATTCCCGCATCTCACTGTTTCGGCACATCTAACTGTGGGAAGGTTCCTCTGTGCTTGCTGAGCTATATGGGTTTGTTGCTGGGCCTCGGGCTTGCAGCTTGCACGTAGGAATGCAAGATTCAGCACTCTCACTTTAGAAACACTTAAGCTCCAGAAAGTTAAGTTTAGCGCTTGAGGAGTACGGCTTCTTTAGGCTTCAGAAAGATAGCTGTTAGAATAAGGTTGGGCGATATACGCTGATGTCACTGTATGAAGACGTGACGAGTACTAATAAGTATCCTGATCGCCTTTTTAAGGCTTGTTTCAACAAACTCTGCGACAGAGTCTGAACACGCAAACCCTGAGCAAGGAAGCGTGAACCATGATCATGAACCGTAAAGTAAGAGGGCCTTAATGATTCGAACGGGGTTTGAGGGTGTGCGATGCTATAGTTGTAATGCGGACTATCAGGGCAGAATATAATTCTGCAAGCTTCTATCTTAACCTGGACAACTTATATAGATTTAAGTTCATTCGTTAAGCTGTGCTTTCTGTGCACCCGAAACCTCGACGCATGAAGCTTCGGGGCTTAGCACGTTCGATTTGGGTTCATATATAGTTAGAGGCTTGAGCGTTTCAATGCTTTGGGCATAGTCTACTACATCTCCAAGAAGGAACACAACAGAATTCTACTACTTCAGGCTCCTACATAATGTACTCATATCACATATTATAATATAGCAGAATACAATATAGTGTAGTTTAGTATTATGTGATATAAGAATGCATGATCTGAAGTTTGCCAGGTGTTAAAGACCGTTCTTTCAGTTTTGAGTCCACAAGTAAAGGACTCCGCATCTGGGTCACTCGATTGCATGGGTTGGTTTGGGCTTTAGCTTGGTTGTGCTGATTTCGCTGTTGTTTAGGGTCTAGTTTGGTGTCGCTGTAAAGTTCACGGCCTTTTGTTAGGGTCCAAGTGTGGGGCTCAAGGGTCTTAGGGACAAACAGGCTGCTGCAAGGGGGGCGGAGGTATGTTATAGAAAACCTACAGGGGGACGGTAAGGGGACTGGACGTGTATACTACCAGCCCCGTTCCAATATGAACCCTCAAACCTCAACCTGCGCTGCGCATGTGCGAGCCACCTGCCTTGGTAAAGCGCGGAGAGCTGTGACACATCGCTAAAGTCACCTCGGAGGGAAAAGCCTACACAGGAAGTGTCGTCCAGTTGGGTAACCTTGGAAAGGGTTTGGTTACGACAGACAGGTTTTATGATAGCATCTTACGGGGCACCTCTGTTCGACTGTTCCGAACTGCCTGCACATGGATCATGCGTTTGCAGTTCCGTGGGCTTGGTCCTAGTAGCACGAAATCTCAAAGCCGGCAACTTGCCCAAGACTCAACCAGTTCTGACAATCTCAAAACCGGAATATAAGCATTGTAAACTGTAACGATTCGAGTCTTGCGAGAGCCGTGTCGTTTCAAAGCTCCTTGTGAAACACTCTCGAAGAAGACCCCCAAAGCTCAAGCGAAATGCTTAACTTACACCGACCTACACACCAAATCAAATTCGAGACACGGCCTACATTTGTCGGTTCGGAGGGGATCCCAGTACAAAGGCATGAAAGCGTTTCACACACTCACATACACACACACACACACGCACACGTACCTTCTGCATACAAGACACACATACATACGTACGTACATACATACATACATACTTACTTACTTAAATCCATACATACCTGCCTACATGCCTACCGGCCTGCCTAACTACCTACCTCCATGCATGCATGCAGGCAAGCATGCACACACATACATACGTATGCATTCAAACAACAAACAAACGAACAAACAAACAAACAAACAGACAGACAACAAAATGTAAACAAAAACAGAAAACAAACACAACACGACCACAAGGCGTGCTTGGGGCGTGTGCTTCGGACTTGGCATGGCTCAATGATGCCACGATGCTTCCCTCGCTGCGGCTGGGCGAGGCTACACCCAGGCCCCGCCAGTCAGCCTCTTTGGAGGCCTCGTGTGGGTTTTACTGGGGCCTGGTAAGGGTTTATCGGGGTGCTGTGCATATGTGGTATGTTCCCGAGCTTCTGAGCAGGATTCTTGGATCTTTACTAAAGCCTAGAGCCTTCCTGGATAAGAAGCATCTAGGCTTGGTTCAGAGACCGGTGCTTCATCGCTTTCGGCCTCGGGAACGGTTCTGGCCTAACGCTGGGTATGGGGAGAGGTTTGGATTGGCCAATCCAATGTGCTGAAAGGGCCGGGGGGCACGAGAAAGCTTCTGCGCCGAGATTCAATCAATGGAACCAATACGCCAAATTCTGAGATGGACCATCATGATCATCGTCAGCGTCGTCATGCCATCATAGTGATAATGGTAAGAGTTAACAGGCTGCTATCGTTTCCATTTCTACATCTGTACTTGCCAGTGAAACTTCTAGAGTCGTGGTGCTGCTGCTGATTCTGGTAACTCCCTTCGTCATCGTCATGGTGTTGCCGTGGCTTCCTTGTACACATCAGAAGCCACATACATACATGCATGCATGCATGCATACATACATACATACCTACATGCATGCATACATGCATACATGTATACATATTTACATACACACACACACATGCACACGTGCATAATTACACATGCACACACATGAGCATAGGATTGGAACTCGGAACCTCGTGGAGGTGCTAGCCTGTGCTCCTCCCTCGATGTCCTAAGATGTCGGGTCGGCGGATTCATGCACATTTTGTGATTTTAACAATGCCGACTTACAACATCTTGGCCCCAACAGCTGCTAACGGAAGACAGCGGAGGTCTGTCAGCCGCGATTGGGTCCAGAAACCAGACACTCTAACCCTTCAGGGGAAACCCAAAAAAAACCCAAACTCTAATGCCCTCAGCCATAAAGACCCCGAAATGAACTTCACGCCTCGATCTGCGCACTGCGGTATATCTGTAGCAACTCCCGATCCTGCAAGTGAGGGGTGAGAGCTTGCAGACGTGGGGCCTAGGGCTTAGGGCTGTTTGGCGCAGGGGCTTTCACAGGTAGAATAAGTTGGAGGGTAAGTTCTAGTATAAGTTTGTCAAGGAACCCCACGTCCACCGACAGCCAGACCTCCTGTGGAGCCTCAGCGATCTATCTGGGACTATGCGCCTTGCGGTGCTGCCCCATCGGTGGGTCATCTTTGTGTCAGAGCCGTCAACTGACGACCAGGGCGGTTTCTCGGTGTTTAATCCCCCGGACTCGACCGTCACACACTCGGCCTGCTGCCGCAACCCTGGAAGTGCAACCGCCGCTTTCACGCTTATGTGCAGGAATGTGACTCCCGACACGCCCAGTAGCCAACAGCTATGGAGCGACTGCTGCAAACCAACGGAATTACCGATGAATTTCTAAATTATAACAAAGCTTGTAGTATTAGCAGAGCTGGAGTTACGACTATTCAAATACTATGGATGTAAAGTTTGTATAACCTCGACATGCATATTATATTGAACTGATATCAATAACATAGAAGAGTTATAGATCTCATCTAACCTAATCAACTTCATGTCAATACGATATGTGGCGTAGGCTAGGGCTCGTTCGGCTTTCCACCTGTATATTGCTTCCCGGGCTTGTATGGGCCTCGCACCCCCCCGCCGCACTCAGCTGCACCCCACCCACCCAACCAACCACGCCCATCCAGACAAACAAATAGAAAAGCAAAGCAAAATAACCCTCCCATGTTAGGTCTCACCAGGTAGGATATTCCGCATGGCTACCCGCTGTCGGGTTTCGGGTTCAAGGTGACGCGTCTCTGAAGATGCAGAAGAAAGATGTACTGAACCTTACTGGCTCCATCTGGTCAAGGCTTGGCATGAAGCCGTGTGCAAACCCATGCTTCCATGGGATCGCTGGCTTACCCAGAGAGCCCAATACCCCTTTTAATTAAGGAATATATACTTTAAATTATAGGGGCCCTTAATATTATGATTTACGGTATATTCTTTAATTAGGGGTTATTGGGCTCTCTGGGTACTTACTTACTTAGTGGTTTAGGGAGGGGCCACCAACCTTCTCCGAAGTAGCTAACAGTGCTGAACCATGCTCGGCTACATCCTGAACCGCTAAACCCTGAAATTGCCCGAGACCGTCTCCCAGAGAGCCCAATACCCCTTAATTAAGGAATATACCTTAAATCATAATATTAAGGCCCCTACAATTTAAAATTAATTAAGGGGTATTGGGCTCTCTGGGCTAGGCCTTTCAACTCCAGGCCCGGAGCGCCACAGCCGAATGTGGCCGGGGGCCTTCAAACGCAATGTCGTTCGCTTTCGGGGCTCGACGGGAGCAGCCTCCTTCCTTCCAGCACCTGTTCCAGCAGGGGGGATTCGGGGTTTGGCTAAGATGGCACTCCTGAACCTAAAACTCCTAGAAAGCCCGACACCCTAGATCCAAGGCTCTCCCACCATGCCTAAAATGCCCAAAAACGCTAAATCCCACCATCGTGAGCCTTAAGCCTGAGCTGCTTTCGATGCCCTTGGAATGCTGAATCGGGACACCCTAGATCCTATACGGGGGTCTCCGAAAATAGGGGACCCAAACAAAGTACCCTTAATAGTAGGATCCTTATTATAAGGACCCCAAAATAAGGTACCCTAATTTTCGGAAAGTCCCAAAGGCCCCAGCACCTCCATGGTTTAAGGAGAGCTGGCATGGTTTTATCGAGCTCGGGCTCGAAGATCCCATTCCAGAGAGTTCGCTTGGGATTTTGGGGCGTTTTGGGGCGCAGAGCTCTTAAAGAATAGGAGAAGACCCCAAAACCTAAACCTTAGAGGTGGTTTAGGGTTTAGGGGTTTAGGGAGATGGTGCAAGGATCTCGGCGTGGGCCCGTGTGGTGCAGCGAGCAGTAAGGGTTCAGGGGCCTAGGGTTTTGTCGGACCTTGTGCCACTAGCCTAGCCGCGCCGCCGAACTCCACACATGGCAGATCTAGGGAATCCAGGGCCACATGTTTACATCCATCATACACTGCAACTCCTTACGCTGTGGGGGTTCGGGCCAGAGGCATCTCTCAATTTCCAAATCTGGCTCGTGGGATTTTGGCACTGCGGCCCGATGTCACCAGGCCTATCCTTACAAACACGCCAACTGCGCAGTCGCCGACATACCTCCGATCGCGACATGGAGTTTTTATGGTCCTGCCTGACCCAGAAACTCACTGCGACGAAACGGCTGCTACTCCTACGAATTCGGCGATAGGATCCCTGTACATCCCTGTACGACATGCCCGTAAACCATCAGAACTGAAGACCGTCGTCTCGACAGCTTGTCCCAGTGTCTCAGACGCATTGGCCGTGGAGACTCCAACATCTCGAAACACGGTTAGACTTTTTACATTGTAGGTTTGTGTATCGTGCGATATTTATAGGAATAATATAGTGGTCCCTAAGCGCTAAACCGTTGGGCATTATGCTGCGCCGCCTTGGTCCGTGGCACTCTCATCTCCGGCCACTGGAAGGCTGCCTGACGCCGGGCCTGCAGAAGGCTTGTAGGGTTTATAAGGGTCAGGGTTTAGGGTTTAGGGGTTAGGTTCAGTCTAGCAAGGCGTTGCAAGGTCCAGGTAAGGTTGGATAAAGGTTTCCAGAATCAGAAGCAAAGGCTACTGATGCTCTACTCAAAGCTGAGGAGGTCGAAAAGCGAGCTGTCCTGAAGGAAGCGTCCCGAAATCGATTTTCCGATGGTGGCGTCTAAACGCTTGCTCTTGCAATTTTCTGCCCGTTTGGCACTGAGAGTTCCATGGTCCATGGGCTAAAGTTCGGGATGCAAGAAAGACGTGTTACCGATCCCTTGGGAGGAAACGTGTTGCTCAGATGGTGCAGCCGTGCCGGATTGTCCGAGGTGATTGCAGTTTTTGTATGTCAAGGAACTAAGGTGGCCATCACGGCAGCCATGATGCTACGTTGCATCCCGCAACGCTGTCTAAGCTGCCTTCGAACATATGCTGCACGATTGCGGAAGCTTCCATACCGGGCAGCGCCGGTGATGAATCCTATGCCGTGTACCAACCTGTTTGTAGGGCCCAAGCTTTGCTCCTCCGCCACGGGCTGCGAAGACAGAAATCGCGTGGCAAAAGCCAGAGTATGAACCTTAGGTGAGCAGGGGTGCGAGTGATTCAAAGACCTGGGGTAAGAGTTAAAAAAGCCAGCACCTTTTTCCCACTGATTGGTTGTCTCACCTACCCGAGCACTTTCAACAAGGAAGCAGGGTGCACGGCCTCGGAATTACATGGCCCCCATGGTCGCGAAACCCAAAGCAATCTTCCCTAAACCCCAAACCCTGAACCCGGAACCTAAACCCCAAGCCCTAAAACCTAAACCCTAAACCCCAAACCCGAAACCCTAATCCCAGCCGGACCGAGTCCGGCAGACCTGCTCCAGGACTACAAGCAACCGGCGCGCCCCAAATGATGAAGGCGGTCCTGAGCCCTTGCAGAAGAAAAGGGAACACCCCCTAAACCCTAAACCCTAAACCCCCTCAAAAAAAAAAAACATAACAACACGTAAACTCTCCCAAAACTCCCTAAAACCCGCCACACAGCCCAACCCTCCGGTTCCGCTAAACCCTATAAACCCTGGAAGGCCTGAAAAAAAAAAACCCTAAATTCCACCCCCACATCCAGAGAGCCCGATACCCTTTAATTTAGGAATAGACCTTAAATCATAATATTAAGGCCCCTATAATTAAAGGCATATATTCCTCAATTCCCTTATTAGAGCCCTTATAGATCCCTTTAAGGAACCCTGTTCTAATTTCAGGTCTATTCCTTATTTAAGGGGTCTTGGGCTCTCGGGGCATCTCCGCGTGTCTGCGACCCAGGAGGCGATCTTCTGTGCATAGGAGGCCAGCCGGGAGAGGTGGTGCTCCAGCCTCGGCCGCCAGGGGGTCCCGGCTGAAAAACAAAGGCTTAGGGTTTTAGGGGTTATAGGGGTTAGTGGTTTAGGGGGTAGGGTTTAGGGGTTATAGGGTTTAGGGGTTTAGTGGCTTAGAGTTTAGGGTTTAGGGGTTTTGGGTTGAGGGGTTTGGGGTTCAGGGTTCAGGGATGGTAGTACTGGTATAGTGTGGCAATGGTACAGTATGATGTAGCATAGTGTAGCATGGCATGGTATAGCATAGTCTGGCACAGCATCGAATGCTACATTCCAGTATTCAAAATAACATGGTATAAAAATATATGAAGTAGTAAGTGTGTAGTGCAGTTCTGGTCTAGCCACACAAAATTCTGCGACCATACTGGCTACGTTTAGGTTTTCCGGGGCCTGGGGACTACGACTCTCACACTCGCACTGGGCAGGCAAGGCTTCGCGACATGCCCGAAATTCCACCAAAAACACAACACTCCAGGACTGTAACTGTAGGGCCACCTCCATCACAAGCTTCCGCACTCCAATCAACCACCACCTTAGTGCTACCTACATCGACATTGGTCAAAATCCCTCCCCCAATTTTGATCTCCGACTTTGAACCAACCACAGCTTCTGAAATCCTCGATGTTCACCACACGACCCTAACGTACCTCTGTTGCCAGGAGTGAGAGAGTTTTTTGTGGTGGATATACGGGTGGAAATGCTTTCAGCCTGTCCCATCTTGAATTTAGTCACCAGGGAACCTCAAGTGCACTGAACCAGGACTGCTTATCTCCTGCATCTCAGCTGCAGCTCAGCCTGGCCCGTAGTGAGGCTGATCTGATCCTCGTCAGGGCTTGGCTCTGGCACTTCTTCCTAGCCCGCGGGGTTCAATATTCCATTGAACTCGATACCCATAGGCTCCATAGTAGTTCCTTTCTGTGGTTTATATTCAGGATCCTATATAAGGTAATCTCAAAAGGGAACTACTATGGAGCCTATGGGTAAACATCTTCTGTGATGTAAACCCCTGTAAACCCCTAGTACGGAACGTAAGACACCCTGTATGGGGACCTTGGCTCGTGAGGGCAAGCGTGACGCCCTCTGACCCTCAACCCTAACCCTCCAGGGTCCTTTTGCGGGGAACGTGGCTGCTATGGTTGGCGATAGCTCTCTGCGTGTAGTTGAGATAAGGTAAACATTGATGTGCCGTGAGCGTCACCAGGCATACAGAATCATCATCTTGATCCATGATGGCGGTGGCGGTGATTGCGAGGGTGGAGGAGGCTAAAAGCATGCCTAATACGGTGAGATGTACACTTCGGTAAGTCGAGAGGACTAGAATGTCGAGTTGAGTTTGTGTCAGCTGAACAATGGCAATCCTAACAGGACCCTTTATACGAACCCTAAGACTATGATAACGTTTGGAAGGGCTTTCTGCGGAGATTCGGACTCGAGCAAACCAGAAGGACCACCGGCATGGCCAGTCATGCACAGCGACAGCCTTCACGCATGCAAAGTCTAAAACCCTGTTCTTTCTTGAGAGCCGTTAGAACCCTAGAGCACGCCCTCTTACCCTGCAGCCTCACGGCCCGCACAAGCCCTAAAACCTGAAGGTAAGACTCTAAAACAAAACCCGAGCCGAAACCCCCAAAGCTTTAGGAGCCCGAAAATCTGGTTCCCGGTGTGGGGCCATATTAAAAATTGATCATTCTTAATCCTGATTCATTATAATAAAAATGGAAAATTATTCAAACATGATCATTTTTAATCCATTATTAGGGTTTCATATATAACAAAGATGTAAATTTGTATCCAACAAGGACTAAACCCCTAAACCCTAAGCCCCTGAACCCTAAACCTAGGAGCCCAGAAAACGCTTAGAGCACCCCGATCGGTCCGTGCCGGCGCTGCCCTTGAGATGGTGCACCAGAAGCAGCCTGCTCCCCAGAGAGCCCAAGGGACCCCTTAATTAAGGAATAGACCTTAAAAGTTTTCCTAAAGGGATCTATAAGGGTTTCTATAAGGGAACTAAGGAATAGACCTTAAATCATAATATTAAGGCCCCCGTAATTTAAGGTATATTCCTTAATTAAGGGGTATTGGGCTCTCTGGGTCCCGCAGACCACGGTAGAAGCAGTGCATTTCGTGTAACTTCAAGGAGCCTCTTACCCGAGACCCTACATCCCAAAACGGTCCTAGACCTTGAAGCTTGCAATGAGATCTGCCCAGTGGGGTCTATGCTGGCCTCCCTGCATTGTCTGACGCTTTCGCGTATGGCTTAGGGCCTCCTTTCCAAGTTCGCCAGGGGTTTTGGGTCTACCCATAGACTCCATAGTAGTTCCTTTTTGTGGTTTATATTTAGGATCGTATAAGATAATCTCACAGAAAAGGAACTACTATGGAGCCTATGGGTAGGGTGAGTTTTCCGGTAGATTGTTGAGGCTTTTGGGGGACCGGGCCGAGCTCCCCATCAACTCTCTCCCTGCCTGCAACAAAAAAGGCTCTTCTAGGCGTATGTACGCTCAAAAACCAGCCAAAAGGATACCTAATCATCTGCTAACCCTTTCCTCCTCAATCTTATACAGGGACCTGAATAAGCAAAGCTCTAGGAGCTCTCTGCCTATTTCGGAACTAAGCTTTGCTTTATACCGTATTTATGCCACTCACTGCAGTTTAGAGGCCTGAGCTGTTGGTCTTGAATTTTTTCCGCAAACATGAAGAGAAGAAGAGGCTCTATGCTCTTTTCAAAGAAGTGTGCATGGGCCCTAGAGCCACAGCCTAAGCTCGACCAAGTCTAACCGCACCGTGACAAGAAGTCCCACCTGAGGCCATCCAACAAAGAGGAGCCCCCTGGGACGACGATATCCGCCGAACCGAGATGCGGCTCCTCGCCCCCCCGCTGTTCCCATCGTTTGCGCAGGCTTCGAAAATCTCCCATACCCATAGGCTCCTAAGTAGCTCCATTTTTGTGTTTTTGATTTAGAATCCCTTTTTTGTGTTTTTTAATTAGAATCCTATAAGGCAATCCCAAAAAAGAACTACTTAGG
>CAJNJA010035463.1:0-29245 GCA_905231915.1 Symbiodinium necroappetens
AGTAGTGGCGGTAGCAGTAGCGGTAGCAGTAGTAGTAGTAGTAGTAGTAGTAGTAGTAGTCTTCTTCTTCCCTCGCAGCGAAAGGTCTTCGCTAGGCGTCCCAAAAAGCAGCATTTAATGCCGGCACCTCAAGGGTGCACTCCTGATTTCAGGAGCCTGATGCCTCGGCACTAGTGCCAGCAGGCAGTGTCCTATCCAGATATAAAGAGCTGCCGTTTGCAGCATGGCATCTGTAGTTCAGGATGCCAGCCCCGAAAAAGCGTCAGAAGCATGGTTAGCACCTGCGAATCAGTGCAATCACATATCCGTCGCAGGATGCTGTGCTTGGTAAGCCCTCGCTGGGCTGTGCCTGACGACCATCATCTGTTTCCCAGAATTTGCCCCTGCCATCACATAGGATTGCAGTGTAGTGGCCGGTGTGAGTATGCGCACCATGATGCAGAATGATCGCTGCCACAGAATACACAGCTTGAAATGTGTGAAGGCCTCGGCCAAAGACCGGAACTTGAAGTGTAGCCGGAATGGCCACGTTTTGACGGTTTTTGAACGTCAAGCCCCCTCTGCAGCGGTACCTTTCCAGCTGGATGATGAGTACATTGACAGCCGTGGACAGGGCGTGAGGGTGAGCCTGATGACTCCACGCATTGATGCAGTCCTGCAAGCTACGATGCATCGTGTCCAGGTGCATAACAATAGGAGAAGAAAGAAGGCCTCGGTCCTGACAGATAATACCCTGCGGTGTGCCCAGTCTAGCCTCCCAGGAATATTGTAACTGAGGTGGCAGCATAATACGGAAAACGTGCTCCATGAAGTCTACAACATCATGCTGGGAGGCCGGCTGCCTCCAACCTTTCAACAAACTTCTCCAAGAAGGTAGCCTGCTGATTGTGAGTGGCCGCTGAGATGTGTATAGAATGTCACGCCAAGCCTGAATCTTGTCACCAAAGAGCTGATACTCAGGAGCCTCCAGCCGATGATGGCACCATAAGTACATATAGACAAAAGCATTCAAGTAGCACTGGTTGGATGGGTTGTGCAATTCCAGCCTGCAGATGCATTCAAAAGCTTCTGCACGTCGTTGGCAAGGCCCCCACGGCGAAGGCCTTCTCTCCGGACTTGTAGCCCAATCACCTGAAGAGCCGAAAGGCCTGAGATCGTCTCCAGGATTGCCCATGCCAGCTCCACCCCCTGCGCTCGCAGCCCCACCTCCAGCAGGAATGTGCTGGTTCCTGTCTTGTTCACGGACAGGGAGTGCGTCGCATTGAACCTGTGTATGACATCCTTGTTCAAGATTATTTCGGCAAATTGACCCACTTTGCCAATCAAGTCCTGGTGGTTCACAGGCTGCCGTGCCTCGTCGATCACCAGAGCTTGCTGATCCCCGTCCCATTTCTGGTAATTCCAGAGCCCGTCCTGGTTGAGCCAGCCCTTCTCCTGAAGTACCTTTTGCTTCTCCTGGCTGCTGCTGATGTCCTGAAGAGAACCTAGGAGGGCTTGGAACAGCGTGTGAAGGAGAACAGCTCGAACCGGGGTGTCCATGAACTTGGTCTTCGACTCCTCCCTGTATTTTTCGGCCGTCTTGTACAGTAGAGCGACTGGCCCCGAGGGGCCCGGCTTGAGGTACAGGGTCCAGGCGGAGTTCTGCTTCAGGATTTGGAGCTGTGTCTCTTGCCGAATGATGAGGCGCCCCATGGCATGTACCAGGGCGTGAAGTTGGGGCTGGTTTTTGTTGCCCTTGCCCCGGCCCTTGTTGCTGCCCCACTGATGGTTGGAACCAGTTGAGCTTCCGCTGTCTGAGGGTCTTTGGCGCTTGCCCGGTGCACCCTCCAGCTTGGCTGCTTTGGTGGGAGGCCCCACATTCGGAAGTGGGCTCCCTGTCCCGAACAGTGCATCGCCAAAGCCCTGAAGGCTGTTCTGAGCTAAGTCCCCGAAGACTTCCTTTATCTCCTGATCCAGGGCTGCCATCTGCTGCAGCAAAGCTGAGACAGAATTGCCACAAAACAGCACAGGCAAGCTTATGCAGTCTGGGGATGGCAACTGACGTATGGCAGTATAGGCACGGGTTCCCACAGCCTGTATATGATGCACACAATGCAGGTGTCTTGTGATTGCATTGTTGCATAAGCTGTTGGTGGCTGTGTTGGTAGTGCAGCTTCATGACTTTGGGGGAGGCAACCCATTGTCCACAAACCAGACAGTGCTGCTTGTACCGCTGTTTGTTCGGGATATGGAATACGGCATTAGCAGCATACCTGTGAAGGAGTTGCTGAATCGGGGTATCCGAAAAAACTGGCGGTACGGGCTGCACTGGCTGTTCAGGCTGTTGAGGCACTGTCGAGGGTTGCGGCAGAAACGAATGTCTCACACTGCAGTAGTTGCCTTCAATATGGCGTTGAAGAAGCTGCCAGGTGGAGAACTTCTTTTTGCAATGCGAGCACTGGGGCAATCCTCCTAGTGAGTCCAAGGCTTTTTGGTAGGGTTCAGGAGGTGCAGCTGCAACCTTCTCCGGGTGGCTTTTCGCTAGATGGGTCAGGAGTGCAGCGCGGGTGCTATATGAAATCCCACATTCAGGACAGGTCTGGGGTTGGGCAGGCACCTGCACCGAAATCAGTTGTGAGGACTCCGGCATATGATGGAGGCTATGCATCACTGTGCTCCACCAGGAGCTGGCTGGGAGACATACATGTTCATCCAAAGTAGATTGCTTGCGATGTCCTTCCCGTGTCAGCAGAGACACCAGCATAAGGTTAGGGAGCTGCAGCCCAGCCTGTTGCATGACTTCGGCGTTTGTCTTGTGGGTCAGGTGCACAGGGAGCCGCAAGATGGCCCTGAGTTGACGAACAACTTTAGTTTCGAGGAGCCGGTGGCCCGCAGGGGTGATCCCACATGTTATCAGGCCGTATGAGACTGTCGTCCAAATGCATGCACACCACAAGCGAATTCTCTGTCCCTCACTGAGATAGTGCTTCCCTTTCAGGATGGTGCCGAGTCGACGGTACACGGCATCGCCTTTTTGTAGCCTGAACTCAAGAGTGGCATTCTCAAACGATGTGTAGTTAATTTGGGTGCCTAAGTACCGAAACTGTGGGACGATCGGGATTCTGAGACTGCCACCGAGAAGTGGTATGCGAAGGATTGGGCCATCAGGGCCTTTGCAGACATATTTACGACGGATTGAAGGTCCTAATGATCCTCTGAGGGCCAGCACTGCCTGTGATTTGGCATCGCTCACCTCCATGCCGAATGCTTTGAGGACCTTGAAGAGAGCCGTGATACAGCTTAAGAGCTGTTCGAGCTCATGCAGCGAGGAGAAAGTTCCCGCCGCATGGTAATCATCAGCGAAAATGGTAAGCATGGCACAGATTCTGTCGTAGGAGATGAGGCCTTCTAAGCGACAGCTGATGGCGTGAGAAAAGATCAACCACAACAAAGGCGAGGCAGAGCAGCCCTGACGGATGCCTTTCTTGGCATCAAAGGTGCGGCTTTCACCTGAGTGGTGAACGGTATATTGTATGTGTGCATGCCAAGCCATGATGACAGCAATTAAGTCAGCTGGCAGCTGAAGGTTGACCATGCCCTGGTAAAGGAGCTCTCTCGGCATTTTGTCGAATGCTTGGGAAAGATCGACCGTAATCATCAGACTGCCAAAGAGGGGGACCGGCTTAGTGCCTGCATGTTGATGATGCAAATTTTTGTGATGCTTGCTGAGCTCTGCTCGAACCATGGCACAGTGTGCAAAGACTTTTCTGAGCGCATCATATTGCGACCTGCCTTGCTGATAAGCAAATTGGGGGTAGCGACGGATCTGGGCCAGAATGTCATCCATATGAGGTTCAAGGATGCATCTTAGGATTTTTTTACCGAGCGGGCAGGAAAGTCCGATGGGTCTATAGTCATTAGGCTTGTGCCCTGATTTCTCTGGTTTCAAGATCAGAGCTAAATCAACATTAGACCAGCTTTGTGGCACAAGAATGGGTTTTCCAATCCACTCTGCAGCCAATGTGTCACAGATCCAGGGCGCAATCATGTCTGCACATAGGCGCCAGGCTGCACTCGGAGGATGTCCATCAGGCACTGCTTTCCTACGAGGAATGGTTTGAAAGGCACCGCAGAGAGTGGCAGCATCAAGAAGGAGAGGCTGGTGCAAGGTCCAGGGACCAGCCAGACAGATGGCATCAGGATCCTGTGGGTCCTGCGTCTCTGCATGGAACCGCTGTTGAAAGTGCTGATGCAGCAAGTCGGCCTCGGCACTGGGCGACATCATGAGACCCTGAGGGTCCCGGAGCTGCATTCGCCTGAAGGGTTGTTTGGGGGCAATGCGCTTAACAATCTGATAAAGGCCTCGCGAATCGTGTCGACTGGCACACTGCTGTGCTTCCTCCATGGCATTGAGGAGTTTGGAGCGACGGGCCTGGCGGCATCGGAGCTGATGCTCACGATAGTGTCGGTCGAAAGAACGCCAGGCTTTCCAGGCAGCAAACCAGCCTTGGAGACCATTCTTGCGAATCTTTTTGAAGGCTCGCCACTGCCGCCACATACTCTTGACTCCATGCTGAACTTCTGCAGCCTGCCAGGTATGCGAGGGTCTTGTTGTCGCCTTTGCCGGGAAGACGTCAGAGCACGCTCTAAACAAGGAATGATGTAGGGTGCTCACTCCCGGAAGGCCAGGGCAGGATGCCATGTGATTGGCAACTGCCTGACGAATGGAAGCAATTTGCATAAGGTGCTGGGGTTCGGTAGGATGGTCCAGGGCCTGTAGCAGGGCATCACGATCGATGCTGGGTCTGACCTGCGTTGGTTGGCGTATCCAGTGAGGGCACCGTAGGGTAAGGAGAGCCTGCAGTGGGAAGTGTATCGCTCCACTGTGCCTCGAGGCTCCCACATGGAAGTTGCGCCAAGCTCGAGCTCGGCGGGCCTGGTGTGTGGCATCAGGTCGACGTGTTAGGATGAAGTCAATTTGCGATTCAGTGGCCTGGAATCGGAAGGTTGATGGCAATTTCTTGTCCATGGTCCTGCTCCACGTGTTTAATGCAACAAGATCATAAGTAACAAGCAATGCCATAAAGTCATCCATGTCCTCCGGAGGATGGCACGGGAGCGGGTTGGTGTGATCTCCTACATGTGGCACACTAGGCTTGAGTGGGGTGTTGAAGTCCCCCATGAGGGCCAATGAGTCCCGAGCAGGAATCCGGGCCATGCAGCGATCTATGGCTTGCCACACCTGCTGGCGCTGCTCAAGGGAAGCTGTTTTCTGGTCGTATGCTTTCTGGTAGACTCCGACAAGGTGAATGTGTCTGGAGTCCTTGCCTGGGAGAGGCACTCGCACATGTAACAAGCGACCTTGCAGGATATGCTCGAAACGTAATTGTGAAGGAGGGGCAAGCCTGTGGTGCACCAGAATGAGCACCCCTGCCTGCTTCCTGGTTTTGCAACCGGAGTGAATGCAAGACCATTGGCCAGTGGTGTATTCCATACACTCCTGCCACTTGCTTTCCAGGATTACTGCAACATCATATTGAGAGTTGTCCAAGAAAGTGAGCAGTTCGGGATACAGGCCGCCTCCCAGGCCCCCTGCATTCCAGCAGAAGATTCGAAGACCACGGCCAGGGTTCTGACGTGTACGGGGCTGAGGTCTGCTGTACACAAATGACTGACGAATGGAGTCAGGGACCTCATGTGCTTTGAAGGCTCGGCCACGATAGATCGTGGTGCCTTGTGTCATGGCTCTCATACAGGCACGTCTAAAAGATCTTTTGACACACCGTTTGAGAGCAGTACTGGGAGTCGGACTAGAAGTAGTCGGGATAGCTTCGGCGCAAAGCTAAGATACTGAGGTGAGTACGCACCTTCAGCGGTCCCGGCAGCTGGGACCACAACCCTCGCTTCTGTCCCACTGCCTGCACAGGCTGGTCGGATGATCACGCAAAGGAGCAAGAAGAGCAAGTGCAGAGCAGTGTGACCCTGGGAATTGGGACCCAGGCGGCTGGTATGTTTAAGTGGTGGCGATGCCTGAGGAGAAGCCTGCTGACCTGGGCACATCGGGACAGTGGGAACTGCAATGTGAGAGAGGAGTGCACGGTCGAAGTCTGAGGAAGAGGCCGGGGAAGTGCACAGGCTGACAGGAATGCACAGCCTCGGCGGCCCAGAACAGACTATAGAGGCGAGTAGGAGTATCAGTCGGACTAGGAAAGTGAACCAGACTGCAAGTGTGAGCCTGGCCTGGAAGATGCGCTCAAGAGCCACAGCACAGATGTACCTGCAGAGTTGGCAAAGGGACATGCGGGCGCCGACTGGCTCCGAAGGAGGCTGGCTGTCAACAGGATTGGCAACGACAACCAATGCAATGCATGCACGCACGGCCCAAGACCGTTTTTTGCCAAGCTTTGGAAGAATGCCAAATCTGAGTGCTGACGTCACTACCTGACTCCGAAATCTCAAGAGAGGAGGGCAGAGCTTGTCACCTGTAAGGTTGGGCCAGGCAGGGGCCATACTGGTGTTATGTGGGTCGGGGCAGTTTTCCCACAAATCCTGCCTGGCAGCGTCCCCCGATCCTCTCGGTGGCGTTCTGGACCTTGATCGCGAGTGCTCGTCATCTCCACTGGGTCGCCTATGACGATTTCTGTCTCTCATCCTGGCCACCTCTGGAGACAGCGGCTTGCCGCGCTCAAATTGAAGGAGATGTCGTCGACTTCATAGATGAGGTCCCCCGGCATGACCGAAAAAGGGGCGGCAGAAGCTGTGGCAGTGCCTGTCGTCACATGAGCCAGCGGGTCCGTATGGTCCAAGGCATCGCCAGAGCCTGCGGAGGCTGCACCGCCAGGAGTGATCTCCGTGCTCTTGTAAGATGGACGAGTAGGGTTCGCCGAGCCACCTGAGCCAGGACCATCCGGTGCATCATCCGGGCTGTCATCCGGGGAGCAGGCCTCCTCTTCCTCTCCCTCTTCTGCTGCATCCGCTTGCTCGTCGTCAGCACCTGTGCCCTCATCAGGATGGGTACGATCGCCCATGTGCAGGGGATTGTTGAGATCCTGCGGGTCGACCCGCTGGCAGCAGATTTCGTCCATCTCCGTTGCCTCCTCCAGGATGATTCGCAAGGAGCTCCAGGACTGCACAGTGGTCAGGGTAGGAGCATGGACAAAGGCCGGGCCGGTGTGCTGCAGGGTGTTCAGCACATTGACTGCCAGAACCCTCTGCCAATGAGGGTCATCTGGCTCCCCAGGCATCTGTGGAACCGTAGGTGGACCTCTGGCACTTGACGACGAACCTGCAGGAGTCGGTACAACCTGTCGGTGCCTATGTACGTGCCCTAGGAAGCAAGCTGGCAAGGCAGGGGGTCGTGTAGGCTGCAGGCCTGGAATATATTGTCGAGCCAACGGGTGATTCACCGGAACAGCTGGCGGAGGGCCGTATGGTCCGTGTCCTCGGCGAGCAGGGCTGGGACTCCTGTCAGCTGCTGCCAGTGCCGCCGTCAAGGTGGAATGGACCGACCCTGCTCCAGAAGCATCTGAGGCATCATCAGCTCCAGCATCAGCTGTAGCCCCTCCATCTGTCGCCCCTGTGGCTGTTACCGCTGCAGTCGAGGTAGGTGCTGGGCCAGTATCGGCCAGGGCCTCATCCAAGATCGAGTCGTGCAGAGGATCTCGCAGTGGGTCCATGGTAGCGGAGCACAGGAAAGGCAGAGGCTGCTGGTGATATGGCAGGGGGTGGGGCCTAAGCCTAGAGTCCAGGAGTGCAGGCCAAGGTAATAGGCAGCACTAAGGGGCCTAACCCGAAAGGGAAGGGGTGGTGTGGTGTGATACTTGGCCAGGCTGATAGCACGGTGTCCCCGAAACGGGTCTTGACTGCTGTGCAAATCAGCTGGGTCTTTGCATGCTTGAGCATACGCACACCTGTTGGCATACCTATTGGTAGCGGACCTCATGAGGAGTACAACCCCTGGCAAAAGCAAGACACAACAAAGCTTGGCAAGTCCATGGGCGCACTGGGCAAGCCGTGTAGGCCAGCCGTCCAGTACGGAGGTGTAGAACCGGGCAACGGCCTGCTTCCCCCAAGTCAGAGTTGGCTTTCGGGGCCTTTTCCGTTTAGGTTTGGGCCGGGCCTGAGGTCGGAGCTTGCGGGCTCTAAGCTGTTTACCTAGGCAAAGTCTGGTAACAGTCTGGGGTCGAGGGCTGGGCCATATGCTGAGTGCATGACTCATCGAGTGTGTCCAGGGCGAATTCACAACAGCTGATTCGACGGATCGTGGGAGACTTCCAAAGAACATGAGCCAGTGCAGGGTAGGCTTCAGCACACCAGTCTTTGACAGGCTGGAGGTCGGGCGAGTACTTTGAGGCTGCAGCGGCACAAAGAATTTGCTGTGGGTCACTCTGCTGCCATCGCTGTTGAAAAGCATTGAAGTATACATAGTCATATCTGTACCCTCCCGCCTGATCGAACATGGAAAGCAGCACCATATGCATGAACTGTTGCCGCACAGCAGGGAGGCTTCGAGCATACTCAGCTTGCTGAAGGCAGCGACAGCAGGTCGCTGGTAGTTCCGGGATGCCCCAGTCGTGTATCTTGTTGCAGCCGTGTGTGTATCCCAGAAAGCCAGGCTCAAAGCAAGATGTACCCATGTGACGTGCAGGGTCCTCCGAGGCCATTGCATGGTGGCCCCACCCCTTGCCACCAGTCTGGTTAGCGTTGGGGTCCCCAAACCTTCTAGCGGGCAGACGGTTACAAAGTGAGGCCCAGAGTTTTTGGCATCGCCCACTCACTGTGAGCCGAGAAGCTTAGTAGTAGTAGTCAAGTACTAGCACTAGCACTAGCACTAGTACAAGAACTAGTACTACTGTAGTACTAGTAATGTTGTTAATGATATACAACTTGCATTACCAGAAGGACCCTACACTACGGAAATTATGGTATAGTCCTTATGAGCAATGCAGGATTTACATCATCAACTGTAGTGCTAGTGCTAGTACTAGTACTAGTGCTGGTACTAGTGCTAGGACTAGTACTAGCAGTAGCAGCAGCAGCAGCATATGTGAATAAGAATAATATGAACATCACTTTTATTACCTTTGTTAATATCGTCGTTCATTTGTTGTTATCAGATTGACACGACTGTTCATATTTCTTTGGTTTCTATGAACATTTTTCGCTTGTTTGGTTTCCGGCAGGCCTGCCAAAGCTCCGTAGTGGCAGCTGACAACGCCGAAGCGGTGGCAACTCTCGTAGCCGTCCTCGGGACAGGAGGTTGAACCGTGGGCGCTTCAGACATTTTCTTTTGGGGCGGCCCTACCTGCTCTGCGCATGAGCATGCTATCACCAACGCGGAGAACCATTTACGCAACTCAGCTTGGGGTTTATGATCGCACCCTTCAGAGCCAACGGCTGGGGTGGAGAATCCTCGTTTGAGGCTTGATTCGAAACCAACGGCATCGAGCTTAAAGCTTGAAATACTGGCTTTACAGTCTCTGTGTGGCTCCGATTCCGGCAACCTGTTGAAGCTGGGCTTGCAGGTATCTGCTAGGAGGATCGGGCAACTACAATTCGGGCACCCATACCCTCCACTATGTTTCCTACCTCCCTCCTACAAGTAAGCCTGTAGACGCTGAGCGCTATGTAATCCAATCAAGTCAAAAACAAAGCACGATCGTACATGGCCGTTCAGATTAAGAAAACCACCATAGGCCGGGGGGTCGGAATCTTTTCAGGCTGCACCATGTAAAGCAGGATAGAAGGTCGGGATCGGAATCGCAGGTAGGAAGTGAGGGCTTCAGGGATTCGGAAGGGCTCCAGGTTTAGGATACATTGAAGGATTCGGATAAGGCGGAAAAGGCTTCCTTGTCGGATGCCAACTCGAAGATGCTGGAGGAAATACCCTCACACTCCAGATGATGCACTGGGGATGACCAACGTCAGCCCCAAAAATAGAGATAGTGATGACAGCCAGCATGACAGCAAAGGCAAAAAGTTAAGAACTGCAAGATATGAGATTCATCATCTTTTGCTGCAGTAGCGAAACTATCACGAAGCGACATAACATGGATGTAGCAACTGCATACTCGCATTGACGAGAAGCCCTGCCTTCTGACCTGTCAACACACAGCCGATGATGCCCCAACTCCAAATCGCGGAACCTCCTCAAAATTTCAAAAGACCATAGGCAATTCCAGCCGCTCCTACGAAACAAATCGACCAGAAACACCGCTACCGAAGGACCACTAAGCCCCTTGGAATTACCGAAAACACACCAAAGGCCCAATCCTTCCCCAGCCCAAGCCCGTGAAAGACCAAGGGATCCCAGCACTGCCCTCCCTGGCAGCCGATGGACGCTCTCAAAGGTCCGGTTGGTGAGGGAATAGTCCTGGGAGAGCCGAAGCCAGGAACCCAAAGTAAACCTAGAGGTTTGGGGATCATGCTGGCCTATGGAAGAAAGGGTTCTTGGTGTATCGTCGCCGTTCGCAATAACTTCTGCCGTCGGCATGATGAGACTAACAATGATATCCGTAAAGATGACAGGAGTTGCCACCCTCACAAGCGTCATCATCATCATCATCATCATCATCATCAGTCTGTCACCTGTTGAGTGCACTCTGCATATTCCCCTCCTTGATGAGTTTGCTCGTCGTTCTACCCAAGGATGACAGAAGCATCACTATTTGCTGTGATCTTTTGCTGCTCTGTATGCTAAACACTCATACCTGAAACTCGATACCCTTGCTAATCTCTTGTTGAGTTGGGGTGGGGTGGCTTTATATATGCTCCCATTCCTATTCCTCACCATCGTCAGAAACGTAACGATCGTGCCTCGTGTGCTTGCTGCTTTCATGGAGGGAAGCACAGGAAACATCTAGGAACCTAATTCGACGGAGCTGTCTGTTCTAGAATCCTCCACAAGGAAGGCATGCTTGTCTGTCTGGCTCTACTCTTGGAGTTCAGGGCTCAAGGTCGCAGGTCTCAGGTTTTTCTTAGGGTCTACATACAACAGCTGCTCTTGAATTGTCCAAGACCAAACCTTCTCAAAGATATGTATAGGATTTTGTCTATTTAGGGGTGAGAAAGGAGCTTACTTGATTTTGACAGGAAGTCTTCTTCACTACAAGGGCCCCAATCCACAGAGAGCCGCACATCCCAGAAGCCCCTGCACTGCCGACGGAGGTGCGTTCTGTATGCAGACAGGTCGGGGCACGCCCAGCTTGTCGCAGGCCACACAGAACATGGCGACCTAGGCTAGCCCCCGAGGCCGAAATCCCGCCTAAACCCCAACAACTCCCGGACCCTAAAGCACGGAACCCCAAAATCCCGTAAGTGCGGAACACTGAGCACCGACAAAACCGAAACAACATCCCAGATGCTAAACGATCAGCCATGCACCGAAGCCCAAGCAACAAAAAGGGCTTTGCCCGGTGGCCGGGATTCTGTTAGGAGTTTCTAACCAGGATCTTCCGTGGCTTCCGGCTTCTGGGGTTTTTGTCGGAAGTTGGGATCCGTACCCGGGCGCTGCAAAGCCATGGGTCCTGAGTCCTGAGGCCTAAACCCCACAGCCCGCACAGTAACCCGTATAGAAAACCATGCAGCAAACTTTCTAATGAATGGCAGTAGTCCTCTGTAGTATTCCTAAGTAGTCCTTACAATGTAACCGAAGCCCTCTACTTGGAGGCTTCCGGATTCCTTGCCCTTCACGGCCCAGCGGCCCCGTAGTTGTTCTCGTTGGAAAGCGCCCAGTGCTTAATCAAACCTTCCGGGGGGCCCACCAAGACAGGACCTAACCTTCCAAGGATCCCTAACACCAAAAAACCCTAAAACTCCTAAACGGCCACAAGGGATACAAAAGTTACCCCAAAGTCCAAGACTCCTGCTCAAAGCATGATGAGCAGGAGAAGTGCTGTAACAGCTACAGTTGAAACCAGAAAGCTGGAACATCGTTCTCCTCATACCCCTACACTAAAAGTGTAGGGAATCCCCGCACCAATCATCCTAAATCCATGTTCCAACTTTCTGGTGTTCACTCTATGAGGCTCACAAATGCTGAGAGCTACATCGCTGCAACAGAGAAGGTGCCTGTTACGAACCTTGCTCTTATGACGGCGGCCCTTGCGAGAATGCTCCCGCGAACTTGCAGTTTCGACAGTATGTTTGACCAAACTTGCCAAGTGCACATTTTCGGGCTGGGGGATGAAGACTTGCAGCGATGCTACTTGGAAAACGTTGCTGCTCCAAGCAACCACGAAAACAACTTTATGACACAAAAGCCCAGCACGATCAATACACCGACGTCTGCGCCGAAAACTAAACAACGCTGCAGACAGCAACACTGCAGCTAGCACTGCCCCATGGGAAGAACAACTGCCATCCACGATGGGCCTGCATCAAAGAGGCCCTTGACCGCCAGCACCTGCGCCTCGAAGTCTGCCATGGTGCCTCAATGTCCCTAGTCTTTGGGGTGCACTCTATTTTTACGTTGGTACTCGCCTCTTCGTCTTGTCTTACCTTCCACTTCCTCACATTGCCAGTCGAAATCGTCAGCTGCCAAAGCTGATATTCGGCCGCTACTAGTACTGCCACAAGTTTTGCTACCTAACACTTCGTGAGACGAGTGTGAATAGTATTACTCGTGCTACCTTTCTTGGCTTTGACTCTCGCAAATCCTCCGTATGTCCGAAATCTCCGTCACCACAACCTGATTTACGCCCGTTGCCCATGTTTTGCCATGATCCAGTCTTAATGTGCTAAATTCTTTCCGAGCCCTGACGTTGTCATTAGTGACAGGTTGGCTGATCAAAATTTCACGGCTACCTACTGCCACTGCTAGTACGACGACTCCGACGACGATCACCTCCCCACATTTCAGTAGCTCTAACGACGGCCGCTGCGCCCACGATTGCCGGACCACTGCCACCACTATTTCTGCTAGGCTGCTCTTCTTCCTCCGGGAACGACGACGACCCCAGTGCGAGCCAAGCTGCCCTTGTCAAAGTGAGGCATTGGCCGCTCCTTGCCTCGCAGTTTCAGAGACGGGGTGAAGGCTTGGGACTTCCCAAGCTTTGCCGGGTGACGTTTACCGTTGCGGGGCTCGGGCTTCGGCTTCAGGCAGGGGCTGGAGATGTCTTCATGAAGGCTGAAAGCTTGCGGGCATCGGGTTGCATGGGAGGTGGGCTAGGCGGAGAGTTCCCTTTCAAGCGCATGGTTCAGAGGGAGGGTACAGCACTCCAGTATAACTTCCCTTGGGGCAACCCTGCTTCGAGCAATTCTGAAACAGGGAGCAATTTTCCCCTTCCTGGGTGCGCCCTCCAAGCAGGAAGCCCGGCCTGGAGCTCGCTGAGAAGCAAACTTTGGCAACCCGACAAAGGCCCCCAAGAAAGAGCTCCAAAGTGCAGAGAGCCCCTGCGCACCTCCCGAGAAGAAGGAGGCACAGCCGAAGATCGGGGTATCCCGGGTGGGCCAATGCCTCACAGCACCGAGAGAGAGAGCTCTTTCTCCCCGAAAAACAAAAACTTCAGGTCCCGGAGAGCTCTTCGCCCGAGGGGCAAGTAGTAAAGGTCGATGTACTGACACCGCATCCTTGCAAGCGACGCCTCCCGGGAGGCGGAAACCGCAAAGAGTCTTGGGGGCTGAGCTGCATCCCACCTCGGGTTTAGGGTTTAGGGTTTGTGGTTTAGGGCATCTCCTCCCTGTAATGTTTGTGATTGCTAGGCTTCCCTTCCTGCGGGCCATGTTCATACGCAGGATGCATGCTCCCATCTGAAGCTGAAAATGCCCTGAGCTTCTCGCTGAACCGGGGGCTCTGGATGCATACCCAAACAGTCTGCCCCCGACCGTAAAGCCACCGGCCCTCGGAGCTGCGAACAAACCAAAAAGCATAAAACTTCAACAAGAAAGAGTTAGTGTAGACTCCTGAATCCTGCACCCCTACAAAGCCGAGCGCCCCCCCCCAGGCCTCAAATCCAAAAAAAAAAAACAACCCTAAAGTAATGTGGGCCTCTAGCAGCCCATGACCCTCGTGGTAACGTTCATAGCAGAAGGGCCTTGCAGGAGGCCATCAGCGACTCCGCATCGAAGCCCCAAGGCTTCTTTCGGCCTCGGCTCAGGAGGGGCTCTCCAAGGGTTCAGAGGCGGGGCTTTTGGAGGACCCATGGGCTCTCTACTAACACTAGTGCGAGGGCTTCAGGGACTTCAAGTTCTAAGGATTTCTGTAGAGATTAGGGCATTAGGGAATCTCAGGGTTCAGGGTTTCAAGCATGGGTTGAGGACTGGGCGCAGGAAGCCTGAAGGAATCTGTCATCGTCATCAAGAAGCCTTTGCCATCATCGTGGTTCAAGTGTCAATTCAATAGCAGCAACAATTCATGTTTTGCTCTGGCCCGTGCAAAGAAACGCAGCCGGACCGCAATGGGTAACACTGGACTCCAACCAATGGAGGAAAACCTGATATTAGATACCTTCTGTTGGGACCCAACCAACCGAAGGATTTCGCGGTCTGTGCGAGTCCCACCTTCAAGATCTGGCGCGCCAACGTTGGAGGGGTTCCTTAGATGCCACAGAACTCTAGGATGGACACGGAGCGCGGCAGGGCGCATCGGCCACAAGAGACCTAATCCGGTACCTTGAACCCCGGGCCCTGATGTTCATCACCAGAACCTCTAGCTCAGAGGCCGAACCCTCGGCCTCCCTTCTGGAACCAAGCTTCGCCTTGGTGGCGATGTAGAACCTGATTCGCATGACCATGAAGATACTGATAGTTGTAATAACAACATTAACATCGTGGTCGGGATCATCACAGCCACTGTTCCGCTTGATCGTCCAGCTAGGAGGGTTGAAGCGGTCTGAGATCGGGGATTTCCACGTGAAGCAGGCCTTTGGGGGTCTCAGGGTCTGTTGTGCCGGCTCAGGTGGACTCAGGTGGCGGTGGATCTTGTGCCTGCGAAGTTTCGCAGTGCGGGAATTCTAACAGACCACGGGAATCAAACCGCAATGAGAGCTGATGATGAGCTGTCTGGGTGCGGAATTGTATAGAATTCCAAGGCGTAGAAACCGTAAAGTAGAGGAGCAGGCCACCAGGAGTCGCGATTCCGGGCAATCGCGATTGCACCGAAGGGTTTCTTGCCCAAGTGGCTTCTCTCGTTTCACAGTGCCGTTGGCGATCGCCTTCTCCAACCAGTTGCCGATCCACTCCTCCGTCAGCTTCCCCTCTACCGGGGGCACCGGATACCTGAGGATGGCGGCAGCTTTGGCTCCTCTGTGGTGTTGATATTTTTATCAGCTTTGTGCCTGCTTTGTACCTGCTTCATCTTAACTCCTCCTACTCCGACTCCTGCTCCACACCCTCCTCCTCCTGCCGCCACTGCCACTGCTACTGCTGCTCCGCGCCTCCCCTTGCATATGCTACTTGCATATGCTACTGCTATTGCTACAGTGCCTGGAATTCAGAACAATGATCGAGCAAGATCGCCAAACAATCTTGCCCCACTTGCCCCACTTGGGGTGGGAGGGTTGGTCTAAACTGCAAAATTGCAAGATTTTCCTACAAATCAATTTTCTGAATCATGCACTACTACCACTACTCCTCCTCCTCCTCACTCCTCCCCTCCACACCACCACCACCACCACGACAACGACTACCTGCTACGACTACGACCGCGACTACTACTCCTGCTTCTTCTCACGCCATGCATGTTGCTTCACCTCGCAACTATGCACACAATGCATGGAGACTTTGTGGACATCAGGGTGCAGCTCCGCGGTGTCGATGAAGTTCACCCCCAAGCGAACCTGAGGAAACTTCCATTGTCGAAAACAGAAAAACAAAGATAGCTAACCCTTCTGGAACCCTTTGTGGAACCCTTTGTAGAAACCTGAAAATAAGCTTGAGAGCAACCCTTAAAGCCTTATAGAACCCTTTCAGCAAGCCTGGAAGCCACAAACACCAAAGGTGGGGCCTGCCACTGGTGCTTTCAAACTTACGAGGGTCCTGGTCTCGCTTTAGGAGGCCTTTGAGACAGCCTCCAGGAGGCTTTTTGTAGGTCCCAGCTCCGACCTTGTATAGCCAAAGCCGAGGTGCCATGGCATCCAGCTGCTCGTGAGCCATCTTCTCCTCGGAACTTTGACTGGGAGTTTTGTCATAAGTTGTTCTCCTGTCTTGGATTCAGGTCGTGGTACCACACTTTAGGGGGAAAAGTCGGTGCGAGACCCCAGCTTGTCCAGCCCAGAGCCGGTCGTGACAGCAACACTCAATCGTAATCATACTGGCAATGAGAAGAGGAAGAAGGAAGGAAAATGGCACGACGATCCGACAAAAGATCCGTACACGACCAGAGCAAGACGGCCAGCAACAGCACAGGTCCAGCGGCAGTGATGTCAGCGGTGCAATGCTGGAGTGGTGCACAAGAGCTTGCACGAGCACTTGAAGCCCCCAAAGCTGGCAGAACTCCGCTCGTGAGCTCGTGCGAGAAGAACTTGCATTCCTTCCCGAATTCGGCAGAAACGGCCTCTTGGTTGAAGGTGCCCCACATCATGGTGCCGCCACAGACTTCAGACACCATCATGTCCTGGGATGTGCAGTGCGAGGCCAGAGGAAAGGTTGCAGAATGCACTGAAGACACAGTTTGGAGTTGCGGGACTCGACTTCAGCAACTTCGCTGCATCTCATTGGACTCAGAACATGCCCCGGCTTGGGGCAATCCCAGAACAGGGACAGCATTTAACCCTGGCAGCTCGGAACCCTAAAATCCTGAGCCCGACACAAGGAAGAAGCGCTCCAGCCAGCAACCAACCCGACCGCATCATTGAAAGCTGAGGGTTGCGGTCATTCTCTATTAGGTCGAGTTCCAAGGTTTAGGGTCCGCGGGTTTAGTCCTACTTCCAGTGCCGCAGAGTGCTAAAGCCACTAGCAAGATCGGAGAATGAAGCGGGCGACCGATTACCAGTTCCTTGGACGTAACTGAAAAGCCCCGGCCGCGATAGCCTTGCAGCCCGGCACCCCGGACTACGCCGCATCAAGAAGTTCACACACGAATGGCCCTTCTCTGCTTTGTCTTTGCTTCTCCAAGTCGCACTTGTCCCAAACTTGACCTCAATTGTTCCGAAACGACATGGCGAAACAATGCTTCACTTATAGTAGCAACAAGTGTGGCAGGCAAAACTCAAAACAACCCAAAAACCTACCTTTGGAAGTGTTGGCCAGGCCACATACTTCAAGGAAGGCAGTCGTTCCACCATAGCGAGGCTTCACCGAAGGCTCCAAAGCCCCACAAGTTACAACAGCAAACTCGGGAAACTTGAGGAACCTAACATAACAGGCTTGTGGGTACAAGCAACTTACTGTAGGACATCCCGAAGGGGTCCCAGCAAAGGCGGGATCGGATCCGAACGGAAGTCAATGAATAGAACACCCCGACATCGACGTAAAAAGCCAGTGAGCCGGCATTGGTTGAAGTTTTCTTCTTGATTTGGAGATGCACCGTTGTGGGGTGGTGCACGAAGGCCGCTGCCCTTAAAAACAAGGAACTTTGAGGCATTGAAAGCAAATTGTAGTCCAACCTCTGCAAAATGGAAGGATGCCGGCTTTAAACTGCTTCACCGTTAGTAATTTATGCATACATGTGTGTGTATGTAAACATACATACAGCTACATATATATATATATATGACCATATATATATATATATGTGCATATGCACAGATATATATATATATACACACATACATATGTACATCTGTATATACATGCACATACATACATACATACATACATACATCCATGCATACATACACACATGCATGCATACATACATACATACATACATACATCCATGCATGCATGCATGCATGCATGCATACATACACACACACATATATATACATAGGTACATATATACATATAAACATGTACACATGTTTTTATCATACATACATATAAACAGGTAAACCTATACGCATAGACACATATACACAAAAATACATGTATGCACATATACCTATACAGCACATGCAGTATCTACATAAGTATATATATAAACAAATACATATATATATATATATGTACGCGTTTGTGTATGTGCATAGATATGTATGATGCGTGCATATTATGGGAAACTGCTTGGTTTTCTGCACCTGTGACACTCGCAACGTACCGGTAGCACAAGTGGGTGCAAGTGATAGCGGAGGCGACATTGTGATTCCGCTCCACTTTTCGCCCTCGCTGCCGCAGTGCTTACTAAGCTACTCCTGGACATGCCATGGAAGAGCGTTGGACGGCCTGGAGCAAACGCAACTCGAGACTGTTTTGAAAGCTTGAAGCATCTATTTGTGTGTGCTTCCCTGAATTGAATCAAAACCTGCTTGTTCCTGTACACATACGACGAATTTCGTCAGAGCATGCCTGCCAGAAAGCTGAAGAGTTGTGCGACCTGTTGCCAAAAGGCTGCCACTGCAACAGGGAAAGCAGAAAAACTCTTTACTTTGGAAGACTGCAGGGGAATCTGTGGAGACCCGAGCTTGTAAGCATCACATAATTCGATGCGTCTCCAGATCCCTGCAAGGACCTGGTCTGCCCAAGCCCTTTTGGGGACTGCTGTTCAATGCCAGTCCTAGCACCTTAAAAGACTGCATCATTGCCGAATAGCTGGCAATGTGGGATCAGTCACTAAAAGATCGCCACTGCAGTGAGGAAGGTAGAAAACCAGAGGGAGAATTGGAAGCTTGTAGCCCGATCAGCTGTACTTTGACCAGCCACGAAAGCTGGACGTCATTTGCTGGCCCTCAATGCCCCGATTCCTATACAAAAACACTTCCAAAGACAGAACCTTGACGATGCTCGAGCTACTAGCGTTGCATTCTTGCCAAGAGATCTGCAAGGGGCTCCTCAGACTGAAGGTCGTCAAGGGATACCTGCGCTGAGGGTGTCTGCCGAGAAAACTGAGTGTTTTGATGGGTATGACTGCTCCAACGAGAGGTGCAAAGGAGAAATGCGGGATGCTGTCAGAGATTCCGGACAAAGGTGCCTGACCAACAGAATAATCGGTACAGCCCGCCTCTATGCCTGAGAGCCTCAGCTTCTGCTGCAACTCGATCGCAATCATGGAGTCGACCCCTGAGTAGAGTTAGGTGCATCTCTTTCTCTGAAACGGGACACCCGGATCCCTCGATCTCAACTCGACCAGCCTTGATATTGGAGAGGCCGCGACTCGTCGAGCTGTGCGACAGCCATGATGTTCACAAGCTTCTCCAGCAGCTTGTCGCGTGGGCGCAACCGTGCCGGTGCTTCTTTGTGCGAAGCGGGCGTAAATGCACGCCGTATCTGGTCAACGAATCGCGTCTGGACAGGCAACTCAATCTCGCTTGCGGGCGACGGGGAATTGGCCGATGGGGTGGGAAGAGCCTGCGATGGTCGGGGTGGGGTGGGTGGGGTGTCTGCCTCACTCTCAGCGACCTGCGGTTCCGGGATGCCGAAGTGGCGCATGACGGTGTGGAATCTGGAAGCCACAAAAGGATTGCTGGCGAGCGCGAGGGTGGGTAGCTGGTGCCGGTCAAAGGTTGCCACCGTCACCATTCGCAAGTCGGAGCACAGGACGACCTGAACACATGAAACCCCGTCACAAGCAAAGCAGACGCAATAGCCAAGCAGGGCCAGCCTGCAGCATCTGCATGATGGTGGCTTTGTTGATGGCAGGAAAGCCCCGGGTTTCGGCCAACTGTTGCTGCAGGTGAGCATTGCCGTTCATGACGCCCACCTGTCAAGCAGCACGCTGCATCAACTCCGTCTTCCAAGCGGAAATGATTCAGAGTCTGAACGGATAAGGAATGTTTGCAATCGTCTCTCCGCCGAGCTGCACGTGGAATCTACGAAACCGCCTCTTGGCTAGAACTATCTTGTCACTCGGTTTTGGATATCCCCCACATAAGTCTAAGCAGGGTCTAGCTCCTGCAGATTCCTAAACCTGAACCCTGAAGACCCCCTCGTCGTGGATCCTCTGAGCTCAAGGCTTGACTCCCGCCTCATCCAACACTGTGAAGTTGATCACCTGGAACTTGCAGTGCCCAAATTCGCTGTGGCCCACCTGCTGGACAGAAGCTTGTGCGACGTAGGAACGTGCCTCGTTGCCGAGAACTGTGTGCAGACGCTCTTGTTGCAAAAAGGCGACTGCGATGCTATTCGTGGCTGCGTTAAACAACTTCTGCCACCATCTGTCGACATGAACCCCAGCCCACACCAGATCCATGTGAACAGTCCCTTAACTAGAAAAAACCACCTTCGCTGACCAGTGTGCTCCCAGGTCGTTTTGGAAGCCGTTAGCACCTCCGTGAAGCACAGCGGGAACGGGGGAGCTGGCCTTAGGGTTGTGGGTTGAACACGGCTGCCCTGGCTGGAGGAGACAGCATCCGAAGAGGCCTGCATAGGCCACTTGACCATAGTTCCCCAGTGAGACCACCACGGAGCTGAGGAAGGTGAAGAACTCCAGGAATCCGAACGCTTTTCTTGCTGCTTCCAGCAGGGCCAGGCTTCCTGGCACCTTGGGAGCCAAGAGCGGACGGCCCGACGGCAGACGCATGGACTTGCACTGCCAGCCTTCGGACGCATGGTGGCATCGAAGTCCTCGTCTGAGACGTTGCGGAACATCTTGTCCCCGTCGAAGCAAGCAGCGCCGTGCAAGATGCCTTTCACCCGGCTGCCGTTCACGCCAATGCGATTCAGAGCCTCAGCACCAAAGCATAGCTCCTGTTAGACAACGTGCCCGGGCCGGGGTGCACGACCCCACCTGCCAAGAAGCCTTGAGCAGTTCCTCTGTGTTGGTGATGTCAGCTGCGACTGCCTGGACCTTGGTCCCTTTGAAGCGCCTCGCAAAGGCATCGAAGTCTCCATCCGCACTTCCTGGCAAGCATCTATGCGAGTGATGATTTGCGTCCAGTGTGCAATCGTTCCCGGCTTTTTCTCAACTGGGGCAACTGGGACTGGATTCAGGTGATGCCACTGCCCAGCTACCTCTCTTATCATACCTGCCAAGGTTCTGCGACCGATGACGACAACTGTCCCCGCGCCCATGCTTGCGAGCACTTCCACGACGAGGGCCGACAATCCGATTGTGCGAGCTCCACCGACCACGAGGTAGATGCCGTCGGAACTCAGGGTGGCCAAGCTAGAATGAAGCAGCAAACGAAGACAAGGGGGGGGGGGGGGGGNNGGGGGGGGGGGGGACAGCCTGCTGACTGATGCATTACGCCCACTCGCATGCCTAAACACGAAGCTGTAGCAATTCTAAGGCGGATGTCCCTTAACTTTGTGTTCAGAAGCATGACAAGTTGCAGGGATCCCTGAAGCCCCGTCCTGACGGGTGGACGCTTGCCTGCGATGAGGCCATCATAGCTGAGGGGCTGCCGAAGCAACTCGAGCCGCCGCACCACGCCTCCTGCTTCTAGCACGCTTAGAAGCTCTAAGGAGGTTGGTTCACGAAACAAGGTGACGAATGCTGGTGAAAAGTTTGGCTGCCTCGGATCAGTAGTTCGGCGCAGTCAGCAGGAGGATGGAGAATGACCCTTCCCAGCTGAGAAATGCTGGAAGCTGTTTGGTCGGCCATTTCGACCGAATGGAGGCGTCCACGTCCTGCTTGGAGGCGACAAAAGGGTCAGGGGAAGGCAGAGGTGAGAGGAAAAGTGGAAGAGCCGGGCCTGGGACCTCTTCGTTGACCAGGCATTTGCACATGGCCGTGTACATCCCAGGTCCAGGCTCCGCAGAGCCCCCGAACTGTGGGCTCTGCGTCGTAAGCACCACCACTCGGAGCCGCCTGGCCTCTCGGCGGTGCGCACACCAGCACATGACTTCCCTGAACCTTCGAAGCCCCTGGAGAGCGGATGCTTCGGTCTCCCCAGCATCGGAGCTTGTCCACTCATACACGATGGTCAATGCGTCGAATGCGGAGATTGCCGAGAGCGACAAGCTGGAAGGAACACTGCGGCGCTCGTGCCCGATGAGCGTGACCTCCGCATCCTTGAAGGCGTCTATCTCCAGCAAATTTGGCAAGATGCTTCTCTCAGCCTTGGCTGAACACATGAGCCCCACCTTGCGGATCTGCCAAAACGGGCCGTGCACTAACGACTGCCGGAAGCCTGATCCTAAAGAACCTTCGCAAATTGGACTTGCATCACCCAGCGGCGTGAAAAAAGACCACGTGCCCCGGGTTCTTTTCGATGCCGGGAGTGGGACTGAGCTTCAGCGGAGTCTCTGAAATGTTCCTGCGACGGAAAGGCTGACTTGCTCTTGGGATGCAAGACCGCAAGAGGCAAACAAGTGCTCAATGCATCTTGTGGGGCCGAGTTTCCAGAGCAGCTCATGGATTGGTTCGGCCTTCGATGACAGCAGCTTGGCCCAACAATTCATGGCCTCGACCACAGTCGTGCCATCCAGTGTCTCGAGGGCAAAACCTGAGAGACTTGAACAATGAAAACGTCCATCAGAACCCACGCCATGAAGGGTCCAATAAACTTCCACGGCCCCTGGAGCCCAACTCCGATGCAGCCAGGCAGCTTGCGCAAATGGCCGAGCAAAAGTCAGGCTGCGCTTTGATGACAATTCGTAAAGAAGGGCTGTTCTCGAAGAGATCCTTCCATTGAAGAATTGCAAGCCGGCAAGACTCATGACAACAAGTTAAAGACTAAGAGACGAGCATCACTTCCGGCAGATGGGCTGCGAGCTCTATATGTGCAACCTTGCCGGGTTCCGATGGTTCCGGCAGTTTCAGTGTATGCAACCTTGCTTGCAACCTGTGCCAAATTTTCCGATGCAAAGAGAGCCTTCTTGAAGCAAGCAGCAAGGATGAAACAGTAGTGCAGGGTGACGCCTCCATGAAGGTAGGACTTCCCTCACAAGCCCTTCGGTCCTTGTTAAAGACCGTGAGCCGTTCGACCATCGTCGGGACCGCCCCCTTTGCCCGCACATCTTCAGGAAGTCGCCACAGGCACAGCCCCAAGCTCACCTGCGTTTCTGGGTTCTTGGGAACTTCCTGGTTGGGGCTGATGCGGCCAGGTCTCCTGCAACGCCTGGTCCAGCAGAACGGCCCCGCCACCGCCAGTGTGCAAGGCGCCTGTGCGGAGCGCCTCTGCGCTTTTGACGCAGCCGAGGGCGAAGCAAGGCTGCGACCTGACCGGCAGATGCCGCAGCATGTTTTTGGTGTCGCTGGGTCCCGACAATTGACAGCACCTGCTTTTGAAGACAGAAATCCTCATCCCTGCCCCTCTCCACCTGTTGGCCGAACTCACTGTCACATCGCCCTCGATCGCCAGGTCGTGCCCATATTGCAAGCCTGCCCGCGCCAACAAACGAAGCAACTCCGAAGCGGTGACCGTCGTCTGCTTGTGGAACCACCCACGGATTCCTCCAGTGGAAGCTGAGAGCTGCTCCGAGATCTTGCGCCAATCTGCAGACTGAAGGCGCTGCTCCTCAAGGAAGCCTTCCGCAAAGTGCAGCTGGCCATCCTGACTCTTGATGGTGGCATGCCCGTCTGGCAGCACCCGAATGCTGACGGCCCCTTCTCCGGCAGGATGCTGGAAGCGAAAGTTTGACAAGGTAGGGAAGCGGTAGTCTTTGCTCTGAAGGACCGTCTCCATCAAGAGTGCTCCCGGGACCAGCTTTTTGCCATTGCGCTGGTGCTGCCTGAGGATTGGAATATCCGCAGTGAGATGCACGTGCGTCACATCCACCTTACAGCCGAGAAAAGTCTCAGTCTGGCAGTCTGGCAGCGGCCCTGACCCCACGACCCCTCGCATTGATTCTGCGCCCGCTGCTGACAAATGTGTTGTTCGTATCGTTGCTACTACCACCAATGCTTCCTTCGGTGCATTCTTCACAAACTGGGCAGAAATAACACCTAGATGCTGTTCACTAGTCACGTGGCCAACGACATTTGCAACTCCGCAGCCCCCAGTGAGGAGCCGGAAGAATGTCCCTCGCTCGCTGATCCTTTTTTGCAAGGCAGGATCAGAGTTGATCTAGGCGTAGCGCCCGGGTTCAGTTCAAGACAAACGCTCGAGGGCCCACAGCGAAACAGTGTGCCCTAGGCGCCAGAGACCAGACGCGGAAACTTCACTGAAGATGCCAAGATTCTGGTGGAAGTCTCCGAGCTGCTGGCATCGTCCTGGCAATAGTCGGCTTTGCTGTGATTCGAACGTGATTTGCGGACGTCCGCACGGCGCACGAAAGCAGGAGTGCAGAGTACGGGGTCCTGGCTATCAGACTCATTCGCGCATTCCTGGCTCAAGGCCTCCTTCTCCGTGCCGCCTCTCGCTTCCCAGCCCGGACGCCTGTCGAACTGCACCTTACGTGTTGTGGGCTCAGGCCCAAGAGGCCCAAGTGTGTGCCAGGCTGAAGGGCAAGGCACAGCCAGGATGTGTGCCAGGCCGAGCTGGCAGCCAGGAACTTCTCTCGGGAGGAGCTGCTGCCAATCGAGGTCGATGCCTGCATTTACGTAAGGTGCCAGCACCCCATCACAAATCACAGGTCCCGCGATGCTTCACTTTCATGCCAGAATCTGAGGAGCTCTCCTTGCTCCCAGATCCCCGCCAAAGCTTTCTGGATGCCAAGCATCGTAGCACAGGACTTCTTCCCTGTCAAGGACTCGACCTGCTCGGGGCACCATGTTCAGGATGCAGCTGAAAACTGGGCGAAAGCACAGAGGCCCAGAGAAAGGGCCATGCCTTCACCGATCCTGCCCTCCCGGTCTCTGTCGCAATGTTCATGATGTGGCGGGCATTCTGGCTCTTCAGCTCCAGGAAGATGATGCGACGGCCTTGCTCACCTCGCGGGTCCGTCACATGCATCCGTGACAGGTGGACCGAGTATTAAGAGGCACACAACTAGAATTGCAAGCCAAGGGGCGCTGCAACAGCGTGCGAACAGCGCTCGCGAATTGCACACTCTGGAGAGTGTGACGCTTCCAATACTCGACCGTGAGGTCGCTAATCCGGACCTCCCGCCCTTCCACCTGAACATGAAACACCGGGCCAAAGCAGTATCGAGTGGGGAGGGGCTATACAGCTCAATGAAGTTGACGTCGGAAACAATACAAATGCCTCTGTCACAAGCCGAGAAACAGTGGAGAAGAAGCGGCATCTTGCCTGCTCTGCTCGAGGCTCAAGCTTGCAAGCCATCTCAAAGAACTCAGCTGCAGGCTTGCAGAGCTCTTCATGGTGATAGGCCATTGGAAGCTGCAAGTCAATCCACTTCTTGATATCCAGCTCTGCCTTCACCTTCTTGAGAGAATCCTGGAGCCCGGATACTGTGCAGCACTGGCTGCTGTTCTCGGCCGCCACGTGAACTTGCTCACGGGGCGGTACGGACGTGTTAAACTCTTCGAGGGCTTCTCTGACAGTTTGGACGTCCACGCCCTGAACAACCGCCATGGTGCCTTCTGGTGCGTGCAAACTCCCGATCTTCGCAAGCCTCAGGTCACGTCGGCCTGGCCTACCCATGCCCGAAACCTGAAGCCCCCAACATTGCAAGAAGTCCGAACAAGCAACAGGAGGTCCACAGATGCTTGCAGGTCAAAAGCGCCTGCCAAAAAGGCACCCGGCAATTCGCCAGCGCTGTGGCCGATCACTGCATAGGGTTCCAGGCCGGCATGCGACACCAAGCTTGAAGCGAGGATCGAGAAAGCAAAGAGCATAACCTGCTGGTTGAAGATCTCCTTTGGAAGATCCTCGCCTGAGAAGGGGCATGGATAGAGTCTCAAGTTGGTGCACCGTACACTCGAAGACTTAGCCTACTCTGTTTGTCGGGCACACGTAGCAGGCCACAGCAGCCTGACAGCCGGCCTGACACGAGGGCATCCCAGTCCACGTGTTTACCGCGGCACTGGAAAGCAGCCTTCAAGTCCTGGAAAAGCCTCTGAGTCGATGGAAACAGCAGCAGCCTTAGGTGCGGCCAGGCCGCACATTGAGGCCTTTTGAAAGAAAACAGTATAATGAAAAAACACAACAAGCCAATTTTGGCCAGGCATCTCTTGGAGCATCCCTGGAACCTGGCAGCCGTTCCCGGGAATGACAAGGGCTATCAGGGGAACCTCAGCATCCTTCGACGTCTCGACTTCAACCAGACCCTTCGGGTCCTCTGATTCTGAGACAAGCAACACCTTGCGGTGCTTGTGCACTTCTTGTCGTGCCGCTTGCTTTGCCAGTTGCTGCACATCCGTCGGGGACAGCTTTTCATTCTGCAGCACGCTGCTCAGCTTCTCTTGCTGCCGGCTCATCGCCTCCGCCGTTTTGCCTGAGATGATAAGGACCTGGTCGCGACACATCACCTCACCAGCCATGCTGCCCTCACTGGCCGGGCCAAGCTGTGCATGAACATTGGTTCCGCTGAAGCCGAAGCAGTTTACGCCCACAGGCCTGGATTCGATCTGCTGGAATTCTGTGCTCAGCGAGAGCGGCCCAACATCAATGCTTGATTGGGGCTGCCAAAAGCCTCCACCGTGGCCAAACATGCCCCGACACGCAAGCACATGGCAGCATTTCAGGAGCGATACCAGGCCAGCCGCTGACTCAGTGTGGTTCACGTTGGCTTTGATAGCTCCGATGGGTAGGCTGGGGCTGCCAGACTGCCAGAAAACCTGCGTGACAGATGAGACCTCGACGGGGTCACCAGCCTTCGTCCCAGTCCCGTGACACTCCACTGCCGCGAGAGCCTGCTTCACTTGTTCAGAAACATCTCTCATGCAGCTTTGTTGCTGCTCGGTGGATGGTCGTGTGATAGGGGTGACGGATCTGCCGTCGTTGTTCGCGCAGATTCCCAGAATCTTCGCAAAGGCACAGCCTGCTGTCCCGGCTTCCTTGATGGCAACCGCCACCACTCCTTCGGCCCTACCGTAGCCGTTCGCTCGCTGGTCGAAGCTCCGACAACGTTCAGAGATCATCCTCGCCTTGCGACAAACCAAGCTCTTACTGCTAGTAATTGCTCGTACAAACCCGACTGCCCATTGCTGGAGCTCCGCTTCTGGAAGAATGAGATGGCCCCCGTGACAGCGAAGCATGTTCCATTGAACCTTCAATTCGCCTCGGCCCTGGCCGAAGTGGTCAGAGTTTGCAGGCATCTCCTATTTGCTCTCCTCCTGATCCCCGTCCCCCCCCTTTTCTCTGGACCCACTCACAGGTTGCAGGCAGTTCGAGCAAAAAAAAGTTTCTGCATGCCCCTCCAGGAACAGCTAAGCAATTCGCAAGCCCTCTTTATTGCGGCTCGGCCGAGGCGGACGAAGCGTTCACAGTTAATCCAATAACTCAGGACGGCATCACACAGAAACTAGTCCTCCCGATTGAAAAGACCAAGCCAAGCACAAGAACGACTGCTAAAGCGAAGAACAAATCAAAGGCAACAAATTCCTCGGGTTTGAGACCGTAGCCAAACTTTTTAGTGCAATTTTGGCCACTCCCGCCTGCACCAGGGCAGAAGACGTCTTCCAACTGAGGATGGCATTCACTCCTCTGGAAAGGTGGGTGCATTGGAGGATTCGAAAAGTCAGAGGCCTAGAAGGCTTCTAAGGTCATGGCTTCCAGCCTGCTTGGCAATGCTTTTGGATGCCGTTTTTTGATTTTGAGAGAAGTAAGAAAAACCCATGATGATCATCAAAGGCTCCAGCGGCAACGGCACCTTCAGCCCGTCCGAGACTTACTTCGTCTTTGGCTAGCGCCAGTGCTGAGAGCCCGGAAGCACAAGCAGTGTCAACACAGAGGGAATTTCCGCGGAAGTCCAACACGTGGGAAATCTCGCCACAAATCATTGACGAGGCATTCCCAGCCGCCGTGAAGCCACCGCAACTCTTCTTATCCCACCTGAGTCAGTAGACAATAATAGAAGGCTGCTCTGGCGGTAAACAGAAAAACTCCAAAGCAGGATGAAAACTGCGTCAAGGTCGACAGCTCTGTACAGACAAGCTGCTCGAGGTTGCTGTCCAAGTTCATTGACCCCACCATCACGGCAACCTTCTGCACCGGTGCCTGGTCGCAAAAAAGCCCGCGCCATTGGCAGCTTCATAGCTGGCCTCCAGTCCCAGGCCTTGTTGCGGATCCATCGCTTTCGCAGCGGCAGCGTTGACCCCGAAGAAATGGTGGTCAAAGAATCGGGGATGAGGCTGGAGAAAACCGGCCATCTGTGGCATTTCGGGGCCTTGAACCCAGTCCATGTGACGATCCGCCGGGATTCGGGTGATGGCGTCGATGTTGGACTGAAGTGCTGCCCGAAAGCTGCCTGTTTCAATTCCAGCAGGGAGACGGCAGGAAACCCCCATGATCGCGATGTGCTGGACGGGCGGCCCGGCTGATGAGGGCGGGAATCGATCACGAAGCAGCTCGCCAAGGCTTTCTTTCTGATCGTTCCGATTTTCCATGTCACCAAAACGCAAGAAAGGCTCACAGTCGAGGTGCGATGCAAATCTCTGTCAACATGCAATGGAGCCCAAATGGCTACAGCATCGCGTGCAAGCCGCTCTATTTCGGATGTACAAACTTGCAACATGGGTCAAACCGCACAGCACATACCTGTTTGGGTTTTTGGTGATAAGCCAGTGCACATTCCTTTGTGCCGCTTCCAATCCCTTTCAGTAGCTGCAAGCTCACATCATGCGCTTGTTCCTGGATGACATGCATGTTGCTTTTCTCACCACTTAATAGATTCAACAGATCTTGCATCACACTGAAACCAGAAGCACAAAGAAGTGAGTTTGCACGCTTCCACCCATGGGTTTCGACGGGAACTTCCCCAAAACTAAGTTGGTCGTGCCTCCTTGTACTTTCAGGCAACAGAAAATCTCGAAAGTGATCTTCTTCCACGGGATTGGAAGCGTACCAGCACGCACTGCGCCTCGTTCTCACGTCGGCGTGCTTCCGGAGCGCAACCCTGTTTCACAACGCCAACATGCTATTGTTCTCGAACACAAACGGGAACAAACAGTCTTTGCTGCTGAACCGACGACATCGACAATACTGCAACCACAACAACGACGACAACAACACCAAGAATGCTAAAGATCGGCATAACGGCGAGCACGTCAAGGCCAACGGAGGAGACAACGGCAACTAGCGCGATCGTGAAAACAAAAACAAAAACGGAAAAAGACAACGCTATTGGCAACGAGGCAATGTCAAAGACAAAGACAACGATCAAATTTTTGCAATTGGGAAAGAGACTTGCTGCAACCGCAAAGTCAAACCTTGCACATGCCTACACTGTGAAATGCTCAACTCTGGAGGTTCATGCGTTGCCCTCTCTCTTATATCCATGTTTC
>CAJNJA010035474.1:4253-60342 GCA_905231915.1 Symbiodinium necroappetens
CCCTAAACCCTAAGCCCTAAAACGCTGAGGCTCTAAACCCTCAGCTGTGTAGCCCTCATTCCGGGCGCCGAGACTGCAGGACGCTCTGGAGCGCCGCGACGTGCCAAAGCTGCGCGAGGCGGCCTGCGTTGCCGTAGGCTGTGGAAGCCTTTCTTTGAATGCTTGCTGTAAAGGTTATTGAAGGTTATTGCAAGGGTTACTGTGATAATGAGAGGGTTTTCCTTTAATGCAGACCCCTGATTACTACGTCCCTGTCTGCCAGGGCCTCATAACATTACATGTTTCTGCTCTTATGGGTCTACACTACACGAATCGAGGATCCGATGCAACTGGCAGTTCCCTACACTTCGATCTGCCGAAAGCCCTCCACCATCCCCACTGCCCGAAGTTCAGTGTGGGTCAGAGCCCAGGGCACCTTTCATCGTTATACGAACCGTAAGAGTGCTGCCTGGCTGCGCGCTGTCGACCCAAATTCTCGGCGATGTGTCGATGCCTCCGGAATACTCGTCGGGTTGGAACAGAGTTGTTTGGAGGTCCACCTATGGATGCAAGCTTGTCTTATTGTCTGTGGGGTGAAGAGGGAGAGATCGGCAAAGTGCTGCTTTTGTTGAGAGCAGTTTACGACGAAAGCAAGGAAGTGCGCGGGTAGATTTGCATGCTTTCCGAAAATTGGGTGGTGGATTGCGGTGGTTGGTGTTTGGATGATTCGGACGCCAGCCAGCAGCAGGTCTGCGCGGCCATTTCAATCCAGCTTCTCTGCAATACTCTGCAATACTAGTAGGGCCTTCCTCTTGTCCATGGCCTCCGAGGCCTCGTGTTGGGGTGCTCGATTCAAGAATGCCCCTTGATACCCAGGCCATGAGCGACATGAGCAAAGACGGTCCGAAGAACATTGACGGTGCCGAGGAGGCCAAGAAGATGATCAAGAGGTGCCCTGCTCACCTCGCGCATTGGGTCATCTGAAACAGCTACTTGGAGGTGCATGGGTAGTTATAAGTGGGGTTATAAGTAGGGTAGCTATAGTTATAACTCATATTATGGGAGGTGTCCCCCCTTACGTCTCTTCACAGCCCGAGCCTTTATCGTGCCTACTGAAAAGTGTGTCTTGTGCCAGGTACCAAATCCGAGCACGGGCATTGGACCACGCAGTCGGGGAAAGGAAGATCTCCTCTATCCAGGCAGCTTCCTTCAATGCGCTTGGGTCGGCCCTTCTAGTGTTCCGAGCCACTGGCATGACAGGCTGCATTGGCGACATGGGACTTCAGCCGCGACGATGTGCATGCTGTCAAGGCTTGGCAGCCATAGTTGGGCGTAGCACGGCGTAGCATCGTGATTTTCCCCGACTACTTCTGACAAAGGCGTGTGCATACCATGCAGGCACGCCAGGCCATTGCCCGGCGTGATCAGCAGAAGCAGAAGTTGCAGGCAGCCGCTCGGGAACCTAGTGCAGCCCGCATGCAGTCGCCAGATACCAAAAGTCTGTTCGCGCGCCTCCGGGGGTGAAGTCTTAATGAAGTCGTAATCTTGTGGATGCAGTGAGATGCGTCGGTGAAGAGCCACCTGGGTGAATAAGGTCCTGCGCAAAGATGGCCCTCACTTGCAGCAGGCGCAACCAGAGCATGCAGGGTTCCTCAGGCAATCCACCCCCTACGGCATGAAGGCTTTAGTATGCTGTAATTGTGCGATCTGCTGATGTTGATGCTACAAATCTTCCAATGTTCCGAGTCTCAGGTCAGCAAGTTAAGGAAACAAAAAGGAGTGCTGCGACCGCGGCAGAGTGGAAACCTCTGCGTCAGCATTGAAAGCTTGTCACCAAAGCAAACTCCTTTTCTAGTAGAGTATAGTAAAAATATAGTATAGTATAGTATAGTATAGTATAACTATAGTATAGTATAGCATAGTACAGTACAGTATAGTATAGTATAGTATAGTAAAGGTATAGTTTCGGAGTTCTAGACAGGGAGCCTGCTGGTCATCCTCAAGACGGTCGGGGAATCTCGCATCCTCAAAGCCTTTCTCAGTTGATCATGTCCATTCTCGTTGTCGGTGTGATCGTGATCGCCTTTGCCTGGTCATCAGTCATCAGGAGGGTTTGTTACGAGGGAACTTGGCTTGTAAAGGGGTTTCCATTTTTTGTTATAGGCGTCTCGTTTAACCGCCCTGCCGCAGGTCACTCAGGAGTGGGAGTTTGACCGCACCGACGAGGACTCAGCTGCCCTGCTCGACGCTGCTTCCATTCGAAAGCTCCAGAATTGCAGGACTACCAACAGGCTATGGCGGCCTTGCGTCGTTACGACAAGCTGGTGGAAGACGTCGAGAGGCCACTTATGTCGGTTCCAGAAGGTGTATGGTCAGAGCTTGAAAAGTACCAGTAGCCGGTCTTATTTATATATATATATATCAGTTACGGTATAGTATATCATAGTATAGTATAGCCGAGTATAGTATAGTTCCAGCCCAGCTCTAGCCCAGCGGTCAAAGCGTTGGAGGCTCATGGGACCGCCAATGGACATAGTTGCTCTGGCGTGCTGCTGCCTTGTTTCTGGGGTGTAGGGGTTAGGGTACAAAGCAGAATGCTGCTACTGGCAGCTCTTCTTCCTTCCATGTCAGCCTCCTGCTGCCAAACAGGAATGTGCTGGACAACTGGGAGTGGTCCAAAGGTGCCAAGAAAGGGCTTTGAAGCAGCTGTTGTCGACCACTTTGCTGGTGAAGTCCTCTACACCCTAAACCCAACCCTAACCCCAAACCACCCTCCTTGCTTCGGCCTGTGCAGATGACCCAGTCCACCTCGCTACCGAAAAGAAGATCGCAGAGCATGAAAATGCCGCGGCCTTGCAGCAACCTGCTCGAAAGGGATCTAGAAGGGCTCCTTATGGGGTTTGACGGCTCATGGTTTTGCGCCGAACGTTGCGCTGCAGAACACGACATGCAGACAACCCTGTGTTTGCCGTGTGATACTGCCGCTTAGACAGCAAACTCTGCGCGCCCTCCGCGCGAAAGCGCCTCCGTAATGTAGATCCCTTCCCACAGAGCATCCATGTCCCACCATGATAATGTCCAGCACCCATTATAACGTCCACACAGACTCCATCCCTTCCCATGGAGCATCCATGTCCCAACCATGATAACAGATGCGCTTCCGCATATAATATACAAGATTGTTGCAGACATAGGTCTGCAGATTGGCGCAATCACAACAGTTGATTGCGGATACGTGCAGCTGAGGGGACGTGCAGCTTAAGAAAACTGTTCTCGCAACGGCACTCCGACCGAGAGGATGTAGTTTTGAATAAAATGTCATCCTGACATAAAAGCTTCTGTTAGCCGTCGCAAAGACGATTCATACGGTATTTACGAAGGTCTCCTACTTTCCAACATACTTGGTCTTATGGGTGCGCGGCAAGACGCACGGTCGGAGCGTGTTTTAGGGATTTAGGGTTTAGGCTTCTTTAAAGGTTTCCTTTTAAGGGTGCTAAAAGATAGAGTTAGCCTTGCTGGTTTAAGTGTATGGCACCATGCAAACACCACGCTGGTTCAACCTGTCCTAAGAGTTCAATCCCAGCACGCCACTCGGCATCCCCATCCTAAGAAGGCATCCTAAATAGATGTAATCCTGGGAAGAATCCTCAACCTCCATCTTAACTAGGTAAAGAGATTAGAGAAGAGTATGATCAACAAAAACAATGGCGAGTATCAAATACAAAAAGACGGATTAAATTGTTTGCCTTGTAGATGCATGCGTAACGCATCGCGCAAAGAGCCAAAGACAACAGTTGTAAATTCCGGCCGCGGTGTTACCCAGATGGTCAACACGTATCCAAAATAAATGAAGTGGCTGCGGAGAAGTGGCAACAGCTAACACCGGATGGAGACAAACCGGGAGAAGGCTAGCTCCAGAAGTAGCCAGAGACAGCATCGAGAAATTTTGAAAAGCAGGTGGAAGAATTGAAAGCTTCCAGAATGAGCAGTATGTATTGTGACTTGCCAGAGAGGCAAACAAACACCTTGAAACAAAAAATAATATCAACAACAATGCAAATAGTACTACAGTATTAGCATAATAATACCAGTAATGACAGCAACAATAGAGCAGAAAATAGCTGCTTTTCTGGACCACAAACAGTCAACCATGCATTAATGCTTCTAGGAGGTGTTATCGTTGGAAGCAAGCGAAAGACACTTGTTGTTTCTGCGGTAGCTATCGTGGTGGTAGACTTGCGCGGAATGTTTGCTGTCCAGAATCAATGAGCCCGCAATCTTATGCATTTAGCTTCTGATGCAAACGATTTAAAGAGGCAATTATCGCCATTGTTTGTTAGAAGTAATGGGCGACGAATTGCAAGACTGTTGTGGGTGTAATCGTGGTAATAACGGAGAAGACTTCGGAGGTTTCTTGACTTGCAACCGGTGTCGAGAATATAGGGGATGTTGCCACGAAGGGAACAGAGAGGATATCAACAGATAGCAAGGTGAGAAGACAGCGAAGAACAGGGCATTCAATTGTCAAGGATGTGACCCCGCAATCGACGAAAAGCATTTAGCGGGAAATGTGCAGGAACAGCCACGAAACTATATGCTTACACCCAGAGAAGGGTCAAGGAAATTGTTGCAAGAGTTCTAGAGTACCAACTCCAAAATATGGAGAGAATTACCAGAAGCAACTAAAAACGATGAAGTTGGAATGAATCATGCTTACTCAAAGTTCTCTGGAGATCACGCGAGATTCGCCACATCCGCCGCAGTTTCACCTAATCACAGAGTTATAACCTTACATCTTCTATAAGAACTTCTACATTATGCTTGCATGAGAAGCTCAACCCTTAATCCCAAAGCCCCAGCCAAATTCGACAAGGAACTCCTTGCCTTCTCGGGTGTATGGCACATGGACGTCAGGATAAACATATTCTCACATCTTGGTCTTGAGACGTTGGGGCGGGGGGGTGGGTGCCGTGCACTACACAGGCAAAGCCAGCTCAAACTCTCCAAGGGCACTGCAAGGTGACTATTGCGGGGGATATACTGGTACGATGCTGTGGCGTCAACCCTAAACCCTGTAACCTTAAACCATATAACCCCAAACCGGTGTCACGAAATCTCGAGTGCAAGTAGCCGTCCTTTCCATGCTGAGGCGGCGCGGAATGCTCTGCAAGCCAAGGTGGGGGACGGACCCAAAACATCCCTAAACCCTAAAAACCCTAAGCCCAAACCGTACACTTTTAAAAATGCAAAAAAAATGAATCTATACTGTAGGGACTTTTGATAGCTCAAGTCAAGCCCGAGCGCCCCACACCCCCCTTGAGCTTCGCGGTGCTTTTTGGAGGATGGCTGGAAGTTGCAGCGAGTGCGGAGCCCAGTCCCTGAGAGTTTTGGAGGTTTGGGGTAGGGGGGTTTTAGGAATTTTTTTGGGAATTTAGAACCCTAAACCCTTGAAGCCCTAAACCCTTAAACCCCTAAACCCTTACACCCCTGAGCCCTAAACCCTTAAACCCCTAATCCCGAAAACTCTTAAGCCCCTAAACCCTAAAACTACTATAGGGCTTTTGGGGACCTGGCAGCGTGCTCTTGCCGTCTGTCGACCAAGATCTGGCAGTTCAACGATGTGAAGAAGAAAGGAGATGGGTTGAGGGGCTCAGGGATTTCGGGGGTTTAGAGTTTAATCAGGGGTTTATCGGGGTGTAGGGCCCTTTAGGGGCTTAGGGTTCACTCGCTGTTAGCGGGGTCTTCGAGCTTGCGAGATTTTCTCAGCTCCGAGCAGAAGTCGACCCCTCCAGCTGCTATGCCCTATATGCCTTCAAGAACCCAGGAGCCGCCCCGTCCGTGCTACAGCAGCAGATGGCCGGGATCAAGTGGAAAGCAACGGCCCTGCTCTTAAAATCAGCCTGGGCCTCGTCAGAGTCAGCAAGCCTCAGAAAACAGGTGGCGAAGAACCGCTACAGAGAAGCGACGCACGCCCTGCGTTCTGAGCTCGGACAGCAGTACTTCGTTGCGGGTTGAGGGGCCGCACCGATTTTGTTTGGCCTCTTTTTGCTCTGAGGTGAAGCGATCCGTGCCGCAGTGGAGGAAGCGGAATTCATGCGCACGGAGGCCGTGCAAGAGGCCCGGCTCTGAAATGAATTCGAGCGAATGTGTGTCGTACGTGGTTCAGGAATTTAGTTTAGGGTTTAGGGCCTAGTTTAGCGTTTCAGTGGCTGCTCGCATTGCGGGGCAGGTCCAGGTGCCGGGAGACGAGGACGCCTTGCAGGCTCCGCAGGAGAATGTGCTCATGAGCCTGGCACGGCAGCGAACTTGGAGATCCTATAGGAGCCTAAAGAACTACCAATACTATTTTCGGGGTTCCTTATTATAGGTATATCATATTATAGTATAATATACACCAAAACCCTATTCTAATTATTTCAGGCTTCTACATTATGCTATGTGTTCCATTGCTACTGCTTCTTGCTTGGGCCGCCACCAAAGGTTCTCCACGACGGGCCTTCCGCCCAAAGAGTACGAGCTGCGGACGCTCGTGCCAAGCTCAGTGCCGGTGGTGTGCTTCGGCCAAGAGGTTGCGCCGTGGATAAAGTTATGCCCGTGCAGGTGGACAACTGGCCCTTCAGTCTCGACGACCCCACTTTGCAGATGGCAGACGCCTCAGCTTTGCGGAATCGATCCTCAGGTTTCAGCAGAGCTTCCTTCTAAGGCCTCCTGCTGGGTGGCTTCCAGAGCCTTGCTGAAGGTGCAAAGTGCAGAAGCACTGAAGCCTCGCAGAAAAGTATCAATACTCCCTATATAAGCCTAAATCCTAAGCCCCTAAGCCCCTAAGCCCCTAAGCCCCTAAACCCCCAAGCCCCCAAGAAACCTCTCGGAACCTTGGGCTGGCTGTCAGACCTGCTCGCTCCGGTATTTGGACATCGCACTACACGGCGGGCACACGGTGAGCATCACGAAAGCCGGAACCTTACAGGCTAGTCTCGCAGCCACAGCTTGGACTCCCTGAGCTCATAATTTCTATGGTGCAATCATGTCAATAATTATGTGTTTTACAATCTGAGTACTTTAGTATAGTCTATGTTCTACAATCTAAAAACTTCAGTATATTCTATATTCTACAATTCTACAATCTAAATACTTCAGTATAGTCTATGTTCTACAATCTAAATACTTCAGTATATTCTATATTCTACAATTCTACAATCTAAATACTTCAGGATGTTCTATATTCCACAATCTACATACTTCAGTATATTCTATATCCTACAATCTAAATGCTTCAGTATATTCTACATTCCCTAAACCCTAAACCCTAAATTCACTATTCTCCCGCTTCTTCTGCTGACGACCCCTGCGGGCGGTTTTTTCCGAGGCCCTGGGCCGCGCATCTGCTGTGGCAGCCAGAGCCTCGCCGTTCCCGCAGTCTAAAAACCCTAACAAGCTCTCACTTTGGCATAGCAAAGTCGAGTATAGTATAGCATAATTAATATGCAGTGTAGTATAGTATAGTATAGTATAGTATAGTATAGTATAGTATAGTATAGTATAGTATAGTATAGTTAGTGTAGTATAGTATAGTATAGTATAGTATAGTATAGTATAATATATAGTGTAGTATAGTATAGTAAAGTATAGCTCATTTTACCATAGTCTAGTAAGCCCTTAGCCCTAGACCCCTCCCAAAAAAAACTCAGTCTCGAAACCCCGGAGTCTTGAACCTCAAAACAGGGACATCCTGCTAGTCTCCAAGGTACCTCCTCGGATCTACCACAAGTTCATCAAGCTTCCTGAGAACATTCTGCGCGGCAAGGCGGCGTCTGCATTGCCTGGCGCTAAATATCAACCCCGCATACTGTACGGCCGGTATTTGGGGATTTGTTTGCCGGCACAAAAGTTGCAGTATCAAAAACCCTACATCAAAGGTCTGCGTCCATGTTCCCTGCAGGAAGAGGCCCTGATGCGAGAGGCCACGATGCAGGCTGTGGGTGCCATGAGTCTCGGAGCCTCGGCTGGAAACCCTGGAGCCTTAATTTGAGGAAGTTGGAGCTTCTGTCGTGAAGGAAGAGACTAAAGCCCTGAACCCTTAAGCCCCTAAAACCCGATGCCCTAAGCCCCAAACTGAAGCCTTTTCTGTTGCAACAGCTCCCCATTTCCGAACCCCTTATGGAGCGAGATCCGAGGTGTAGAGCCGGATGACCTCATGATGGTCCGGGCCCTGGCTCAGTTGCAGAATACACATGACAGATTACAGATCATGCAGTGCCGTTGTGATAGAACACAAATCATGTCTCAACTTTTGCTCCGAAACCTTACATCTTACATCATATTTTTTTGTACCTCACACCTGGTAACTGTCTTTTATGGTATGATTCATATAGTTGCAGATTCCAAGTTATACCACGCACATGTGTATATATATATATACATGTACGCTATGCACTAGATGTTAGGTGTTATATATTACACATATAACATTTCTTGATGTTATATGTTACATGGCTCGTGTTTTGTGCTATATGCTCTGTATATATATATATGTTATATGTCACTTGGTAGAGACGGTATAGACCGTATACGATTGCATATTGCATATGATATGTGTTACATGTTATATCTTGTTCTTATGTATCTCTCGCTCTCTCGCTCTCTCTCTCTCTATATATATATATACATATATATATATACATACATATGTATGGATATATGGATGTCATCTTATCTGTATGGTCTGATATCTATGGTCGATTATCGATTACTTTCCAGTGTTGTTTGTGTTCGACTGTTGCGAAGGCCTCTGCATTTGCGAAGGAGCTGGCGGACAAGGTAGATCTATGCCAGTGTAACTGGCCAAATGCTTGCTGCATGTCGCTGTCATGCTTCCGTGAGATGCATCGATAGCCGGAGGATGCTTGAGCCTAAACCCTAAACCCTAAACACATAGAACCTGCAGGCCAGGCTCGTCCGCATGGCGGTGTCCTGCGTCGAGGCAGGCTCTCACAGACTTCGACTCAAACTGGGCGCCTCGAGACCGTCGCCACCTTTCGCAGTTTTTGTCGAGGCAGGTCGTATCCCCACGCTTCGTGCGGCCTCAAAACCTCCAAGGCCGGCAGGATTCGATGGCGAGATGTGCCGTAGCTGTGCAGCTGTTCCGACTAGCTTTTCTCTCCAGGGTGGTCCATGGTATCATGGAGACGATCTGCCATTGTGTCGCTGGTATTCACCCGGTTGTGCGTGATCCACCTCGGGACACCGGCTGGAGGAGCTTCTTTCACACACTCAGGGAAAAGCTAAATGCTTCTGCTTCTGTCTGATATCACTTAGTCACAAGACATTCCGAGAGCGACGGAAAGCGCAGAAAGCAAGGTCGCGGAAGATTGCTTGAGGAGCTGATTGCTATTTGATACAGTGCTGCAGGACGTGCCAACGGATGATGAACAATCCCAAGGTGCTGTGAGGGCCTCAATATCTGGTGGGTTCAGGGCTGCTCCTTTTTGCAGTGCAGACCACATTCTGCGATTTTCCTCTTTGTGAGCTTTGCTTCCAAGGATTGAGAATCTCACGTCTCTTCCGGATTGGGTGGCATCTGGCAGAACCGTAAGCTTCTTACAGAGGGGGCCAACGGCACAGTGAGCAACGGCACAGAATGGGGCTATGTACCCAACATGTCGTTTGCCTTGTTGCATTGTCTTGGTGAGATCCGAGGAACCGATTGAAAGAGCCAAGGCTCACTGGGCCAAGGCATCCGATGCCTCAAAGACTACTCACGGCTGCCTTCGCTGCTTGCCCTCCCCGACCCCACCACATGGCGGAATGATGGGATGGGGGGGGGCAGGTGCAGGCAGAAGTGGGCCGACAGCAGGACTGCACCGTGGAGGCCCAGCTGACACGCTGTCACAACATCTAGACTTGGCAAGATGTCGGATCGCAATATCTTCGAGCAGGCAGTCCGCCGTCAAAGCATCTTGGCCGGACAATTCCTGCTCTTCCTGGAACAGACGTTCGTAACGGCCCCAGTTGCTCAGGTCTGGTAGAGATGGTCTCATGACCGAGCAGTGGAAATCGACAAGCACTTCCGGCATCAGCCCTTGCGGCACAGGGGTTCTACGAGCTCCTCAGTTTGGCAAATGTTGCGCACTCAGCAACTTACAGCGGAGTCACGCTCGCAGGCTCCGCATAGACGTGCGGTACAGTCTAAAGTACATGCAATCCACTTCTGTGGCTCGCTTGAGTAAGCCAACCTGCTTACGGGAAATATAACTTTCTGTCATGCGTGCTCGTTGCAAAATCTGATGCCTCCAAGCCAACCGTCGTAGCCAATCTTAGAATTAGAAGGAGCTTCCCTTTGCTGCGACTCCAGGTTGCTCCGGAGAAGCGCCGAGGCAGACCAGACGTGCGGCGTTTTCGGTTTAATCCCCTGAACCCTGAACCCTAAAATGCCCAAGTGAGAGAGTCGCCCATCTGCAGGTGCCCATGCAATTGCGAGAGATGCAGATGCACAAAGACTGTCCGACCTCCAGGCGAAGTTCTTTCCTGTTGTCCTCGCCGCCCTGTGGATAGATGTCAGCCTTGATCCGCCGCCTTTGTGTCTTCCGCGGCCGATAGAATGTACTAGAAGGCACGATATAAGATACTATATGAGATACTACATAAGATACTTTATAAGATGCTATATAATATACTGTAAGATACTTTATGTTAATAAATCATACAAGAATATACAACATACTATACTATATGAGATACCATATGATGCTGTTTAATGTTCTTTTTGCTACACCGAACAGCAGCCGCTTGCACAGTAGTATGTGCCTTGTAGAAGAGCCGCATCCAACTATACAGCGGCTTATGCCGATGTCCAGACAGGGAGGGGCCTCACTTAAACTGACGGGCTTATGTGAAAAGTTGGCCCCTGCAACCATGTGTGTAAGCGTACAGAAGTCTTCAGAGAGCAGGGCATGCATGCATGCGCACGGTTTTTGCAGAGGCATCTCGCTCTACAGGTGCCTGTGTTGTTCTTCATCCCGAGGGCATACGGGAGACAGCTGTGCCAAGGTGAATCCACTTCAGAAGCTCTGCATACGGCAGAAGTAGCACTAAACAGCACCATGGGCATTTGCTCCGCTTCATTGCTTCCTCTATCGGCTTGATCATACCTGCGCAGGCAATCTTCGTCACACTCCGCGAAGAAGCTCTCAGCAACCCAGAGCCATGGCTAAACAAGGCGTAGGTGACATGCAGTCAGACATGCCCCTGCATGCGTTTTGGAACTGAATTCGAAGGAATTTGCCGGGCAGCCACTCTGGTACTACGTCCTCACCAAAGCTTCCAGCCTAGTTTCGTGAAAGATCGAAAATGGCATTCATTGCGGCTGGTTTACATGTAGATCGCTCGTTGCAGGAGGCCTTGGACGGAGGGCAGGACATTGGCAGCCCTAAGCCCGAAGCCTTTACGCCCTAATCCCAAAACCCTACACCTTTAAGCCCTAAGCCCCTAGTCCCTAAACCCTAAACCCTAAAGCCGTAAACCGTAATTCCTAAACCTAAAACCCCTAAATCCCAAATCCCTAAACAACTAAGCCCTACACCCTAAACCCCCACGCAGTTTGCTTATTTCCGAGGCCAAAGGCTCCCTTGCGAGCGACATGCTCTTCAGTGCTGCCGCGTTCTCAGCAATCCTGTCGCTCCCTGAATCCTGACCCGACGGTTATTGTAGTACCTAAATAATCATAGCATCAAGACAGAAATTAAGTTAGTGATGACAATAGTAGTCATAGTGATGGTAATGATAACCGCAGCAATACTCAATACCAAGAAGAATAATAGCAAGAATAAAAATGGTAACAATAACAATATCAGAATAATATCCAAGCCACAACCATAGTTAGAATTATACTCGTAATCACAATCAGAATCATAATAATAAGACTATTAATCATAAATCAATAATGATAATACATAGAAGTATTAGAAAGGGTATGCGTATTAGACAACGCATCACTTTTCGTCTTCGTGTTCGTATTAAGTCAAGCATTAGCGTTGGTATTAGTATCAGGATTAGCACCAGCAACACTACAAGGAAACTCCTAAACCCTAAACCCTAAACCTTAAACCGTAAGTGGTGTGTGCGTTACAGCTGAAGGCCTGGGCGGTCGCCGGCGGCAGTGCTGGAAGCCCAGCAAGTCGAAGATGCGCTCAGTTTCTTTGTTCAGGGCTTAAGGCTTAGGATTTGGGGTTTAGGGTTTAGGATTTAGGGTTTAGGGTTTAGGATTTAGGGTTTAGGGTTGGGGTTTCTTCGTTGTGGGCTCCAATGTTTAATGAACGGTGCCCAAGCCGTGCACGTATGTGATGATTGCAGGCAGAAGCGGTGCGGGAATGCAGCAAGCTGAGTTGTTGGGAGTGGGAATTCTTCATGGCAAAGCGGCATTTTAGGCCATATTTTAGGCCAAGGAACCTGGCTTCCGCATGCTTTACAGGTGTCGAGCGAGCTCGACTACAAGTGATGGAAGCGTTGGCGGTGACATCTGTGTCGAACGCAGTGCCGGAGCTGCAGCGAACAACATTTTGAGTTGTAGCATTCGAGCGTCATCTGCTTCGTGCATTTCGTTTTTAGAACGTAGGAACTCTGTGAACCAGTCTGTGAGCGTTGTCCAAACAGGTGCTTAGCAACTTATGCCGTGGGCTGCGGCCTCCTCAGCGCGAGGCAGGGCACGGTGAAGGGTTCGGTTTGGGCCGGCGAAGGCCCCGTCGAAGTTTTGAAGCCCCATAGACCGCTAAACCCACGAGCGTCTCTTAGTTGCCTTGGGCCTTGGGTGGATGTTGGCAGACCTACGTTGCGAGTGAACCACGGAGAAGCTCCAAGGTCTCAGCCTCGGCACACTTTGCCTAAACTTATAGGAAACTATAGGAAATTAGGGTTTAGGGTTCAGTGTTCTGTCATTCTTATTATTGTGGGTTTTTACTGCTAGTGCTGACTATTGCACTTTATTGCTTTTCAGACCTGTCTCCGTTGCATTTGCCTGGACGTGCTAAGTTCTTGACCCAGCTGAACGGCACGGAGCTGAACACCTGAGAAAGCGTCTCCGCTCGCGGCATCTCATCGGGGCCATGTCCCTTTGCGAATCTTTGACTCTCAGGGGCCGAGTTGGGCGCCAAAGCCCGGATCCCGCTTTTGCTTGTCCGGTTTCCCTACGCCCCTAAACACAGAAACCCTATGCAAAGCCCTAAAAGCCCCTGAAGCCTAGAACCCTACACCATCACAGCACCCCTTCAAGAAGCCTTGCAGAGTCCCCAAAAGATCCTGGCGAGGCCCTCCTCCTTTTTTGGCGCCGCGAGCTTTTTGACTCTTCCGAGGCTTCGCTCCACAGGGCAAACAAGAGCATTGAGGTGCGAGGAACGGAGGGATTCGGCTTTTTTGGGGTTAAGGGTTTGGGGCTTTTACAGGGTTTTGGGGTTCTGAGGTTTAGGTTTTGGGTGTCAGGAAGGGATCTTCAGGTGCTAGATGTTTTGATATCCTGGAGATTCTGCTGCGCCGTTTCGAAGCTCCTAAACCCCAAGGCCTAAACCTTCAAACCCTGAGCCCTAAAGCCCAGACCCTAAACCCCTGAACCCCTAAACCCTAAACCCTGAACCCCAAACCCTAGACTTCAGGGTTTGGGGTTCAGGGTTTAAGTTTTAGGGTTAACCCCCCTCCATGCTCTTGCGGCCAGGCATCGCGGGCCTTCAAGCACAATCAGACGGTAGCGAGGGAGGCGGCAGCTTTGTGAGCTATTATGAATATCAGAATTAATAAAAACCAATGTTTGTCGTGTTTTTTTAAATGTGGAGGTTATTGCTTTATTGTATTTGTTATCAGCTATTAGTAGAATTCTCCTGCCATATCTTACGATTACAATTACTACTTTATTTACTATTGCAATTTCTATTGCACTTACCATTACTATTTCTATGGCTGTTGTTTGCGCCAGTGAAGAGGATATCAGAAAACAAGGGGCGAAATCAGGAAAACAAGTTCGGAAACCAAGGAGGGCGACGTCCGAAAACAGCCGGAGAGAATCAGACAGCCAGAATCAGAAAACAACGAAGACGAGATCAGAAAGCAGGAAACAGTCAGAAAACGAGAATGAGAACACAAGACAATCCAAGTCATAAAGCAGGAGGGAGAAACTCAGAGAAACGTATGTTACCATCAAATCGCCTTGTTGTCCGTTCTGTTTTCTGACATTCGTTCGTCCTGTTCTCTGATTTTCGACCGAACTGCTTTCTGACCTGGTCCGTCATTTTTTATGATGTCGTCCGCCCTGTTTTCTGATTTTCGTGCGTCCTTTTTGTTGATTTCGGAATTCCGTTTTCCGATTTTTGTTTTCTGATTTCGTCCGGTGTTTTCCGATATCGTCCGCTCCATTGTCGATTTTTTTTCTGATATCGTCCGTACCCTTATTTGCGCAGAGTCTGTCGTCTGGCATCTGTTCCAGTACTTTTCCATGTTCTTGTCTTCTTCGAGGCAACTGATGGCCAGCGCAATTTGAGCCCCACTATGGATGACAGATGACGACAGACTAGGTGAAGCTTTCTTTGCAATCGTCGGTCAAGCCTCCGTCACGAAGCATTCTTGAATGCCCTGCCATCTTGTCAACATGACCAGCTCTCCGCGGTCCTCGGCTATGCCTGTGTGGTTACATGAGGGACCGAAGCTGTTCGGAATTTAAGTGTCCTTGAACATGGAGCAGTGACGATATTCTGCCCTGGAAGGTGGATGTGCTCATCATAAGGATCACGGGCGAGGCACGCTTGCTGTGTGCCGCACGATGCCATGCTGTCACTTGGCGTCTCAGCACCACAGGAAGCTGCCCTCCTTCACATGCCCATCAGCTCTACTGTGAAGGCGCTCGCCTTTGCTCTGCTTTCTTGTGATTGTAGCAGAAGCTGTGCTCAAACCATGAACTCTTCTCGTCAATTCTTGTACTGTAAGAAATTACAATATACCATACTACACGAGAGCACTAAAATATGGCATGATATCCCATGACATGCTATGGTGTCAGAGAAAGTGTTGTGTTTACTGTCGGGCAGGATCTTCAAGAACGCCTCGCCGCCAGGATCTTTGTCTTTTGGGTTTGTGGTCACCCGGTTTGCGTTGCGCTGTCCAAGCTTTCTCGTACCACACGCTGGAGGCCGTTGAGAGTGTGCCCGTGTGGTGCCAAGACCGGACTGGCCACACTATCCGAATCTTGTAACAGAATGTCAAGGAACTCTAATCTACTACAATATACCATGCTATTTACAGAAAGTGTTGTCTCAGTGGCCGAGCTGTGAGCATGGCTGGCTCTGCTGCCAGAGCTGTCAGGCTCAACATCAAGTACTCCTTTTCGAGAATAAGGAGCTTACTGTCCTGGGCTCAAAGAAAGGTTCGCTAGGTCGGTGTCATGGCTTTGATCGAGCCTGAGGCTCACACACCCGTGAAGAGCTTGCGAAGGGACAGGGAAAGCGTGGTGGCCGCTAGCTTACGCCAGAGACAAGTCTCTCTATTTCGAATCCCGCACTGCAAAATGCTCATGAACTGATCTGTTACCAAGTTCTGTACCCTTTACTACAAGTCTGGCCCTCAGCGATGCTCGATGGGGCGACCTTCAACGCAGTTCCGATGCAAACACCAGATGTGGTCGAGAGCTGCTGCTGCTACATAGACTTTCAGACCACAATGCATTTTCAGCATGGCTCACGCGAGCTGTCATCAACATGAACTGGCTGTGAAATGAGCTGGATATGCACAAGGTCGGAAGAACTGGTGCACCGGATCGAGGCCATTGCTTCCGTACATATGTCACTTTATATGCAGACTTTGTCTCCGATTGTTTGCCTTAGTGCTTAGGTGCCGTGTCGTTTAGGGTAGCGATCAGCTTGAGATGCAGGCAGCGATGTTGAAGATCGCGCAGTGCTCGCAGCTGGACCTGGACATGCCATCGCTGCTGGGTGGGCGATGGCCTTATGTTGAAATTGGGGGACGGCTGCTCTCGTGTATCGGAACCCACGTTTAGCGAGCTCCTCGCCATGCGGCCGAATTTCAAGGTCACAGGGTAGACGCAGCTTTTGTCGTAGCTGCTGCTGCTACTGCTGCTGCTGCTGCTCTTCCCTTGCTCACTCTGAGTATGGTGCCGCCTTCGCAGTGCATGAACGGGCATTTGATGCATGTGGACTGCGTGGCTTCTTCGGGTCGAAGCATGTTGAAGCTTCACAGCCTGGCGCAGACATCTCTGTTCGAGTCCCAAGTTGCACTCTTACCGCTGGCAATGTGGGCATTGGAGAAATCGGTTCCACGCAATCTTTGCATCGGCCGACAGAAGGATGGTCTCAACTTACGAACAACACTTCGACCAGGGAAGGTGGCCCAGAGCCTCGTCACCGGTGTTTCGCCAGGGATGCCGTACTTTCGCACCATGTCGCATGCCTGCTTCATGCACATCTCGGGTTTGGCGACGGGAGACTGCAAAGGAGGAGATTTACACGCAGGCTGCTCTGATTTGCAGAGAGAACTCGCTCAGACTCCACGATGTGAAGTCTGAGTCGAGTGCTCTCTCCAGCTCAGGGCAGCCGGCGTGTAGACGTGGCTCCGGTCCCAGACCCTCGAAGCGCATTCGGCCCTCCCCATGCGAAATTCTTTAACATCGACGTTTTCGACAGGTAACCGCGTTGCGGCAGTTCCACTGTTGAAAAAACCTTCGCTTCAAGCGAAGGGGCCAGGCCTTGGGAGAAGCCGGGGAATCACGGCCCAGGCCAGGGTAGCCGCTCGGCGGTAGAGTAGAGTTTCTTTTGGTGCTCATCGCGGTGTGGTATTAATTGTAACAGGATCCCCTGCACAGATACAAAGACCAGGTCCTTGCACATACCTGTAACATCGTGCCGCAGCCGTCCGACGCTGTGCTTGTCCCGAACAATGAGAAGCTGCAGCCCGTTTGCTGTTTGATGCCATTTGATCGCGCTTGGCTTGGAAACAGCTGCTGCCTTGAACAGAGCTCTTGCTTTGAACTGAGAGGCAACTGGCAGATCCAGCAATATGCCTGATCTACGGCACCAGCATGTTCGACACTACGGCACCTTGGCATTGGAATTCGGAGCACTCTGTGCTGCAAAGCATGAAGTGCCCATCGCTTCCATGTCTCTCTTGCTTTTATTCACGATTGAGTCTTGCTTTGAAGTCCTTACCCAAGTTCAGTTCCCTGCGTCCGGCATCGAAGCCTTAAACCCTAAACCCTAAACCGTAAAACCCTAAATACCCTAAATACCCCAAACCCTAAATACCCTAAATACCCTAAATACCCTAAATGCCCTAAATACCCTAAATACCCTAAGCCCTAAGCCCTAAAGAAGGTGGCGCGGCCTGGAGGAGGAGAGCGACGCCAGGCAGAGATCCCAGCTCATCCCCACCCCGGCGAGCATCCCTTCAGAGAGGAGACTAGGGGCCTTAATAACAAGAGTAGGGTTTTGGGCTCCTTGATAGTAGAACTCCGAAGAGGAAGCTTAAGAATACTATGGGGTAGTTATCCATAGGTTACGCCACCTCGCAGGGTTAGAGGGAGAGGCATTGTGGATGTTCATCCCAGCCCACACAACTCATGAGCGCAGCAGGGTGGCCGGCGGGTGGCGATTTCGGTCAGAAAGAATGAGACAGTAAAGGCATGGGCCCCAGACGGCTAGGGTTTAGGGTTTAGGGTTTAGGGACTTGGGCCGTGCTGGCTATGCCACGGTTCTTTTTTTCCGAGGCTTTAGGTGACATGGGCGCAGCTCTGCCCTTCGAGATCCCTGCGAGCCCTCCTCGAGCTCGAAGCTTGGCTCGGCTTTCCAGTGTTCGGGGTTCAAAGTTTCGTGTCTGTGCGAGAGAGAATGAGGGAGTCAGTGGGTAAGGGAGAAGAGGTTGAGTGGAGACAGACAGGGCTATTCGCAAAATAATTGCCCCTCGTGGACTACACAATGCTTCGGGCACTGCCCGCGCCTTCTGCCTCTAGAAGTGAGAGTGAGAGCGGGAGCAACGCTGCGGCACCCAAGCGAATCCACCAAAGCAGCCGAAGATCCAAGACAAAATGGTGCCTGCGCAGGGCTGGTGGTCGCGACCCGCAGCCTGAAGACCTCGAGAAAAAAGCCGCGCATCATTCTCGAGTTCGAAGCTCTCGGAACGCGGACGGAACTTGGGATAACTGGTCTTCACGTGACTGGCGGACGAATGCATGTCACAGGGTAGGGCCGGTTGCAGAAACATGGGACTGAACCCGAAGAATGCCTGCATCATGTGATGTGGGACGGATGGCGACATGTAGAGGTCAAAGAACACCGATTGAGGTCTTGAGCCCACCGATACCCACTCCAACGTCTCCGAGGAAGCAGTCACTTCAGGCGAGGCTGCCTCGAATGTGCTTCGCATGTTGCAGCAGCTGCAGGGTATGTGATGCCTGAACAGCCTGTGGCTGGAGAGCAGTCATCTTGGACCCCCGCTGCCAGTTGACGATGATGGACATTCTTCGCACTACGACAGAGGCTGGCTTGCTACAGGATTGCAACTTTGCGGAACCTTTATCATCTCAGAATCTCCACATTCCTGAAAAGGCATGTCGGTACTTCCCAATTCGGCATGGAGCCATACTAGCAGCAACGTCTGTGCTGACAAAAGCTTACGTACAGCTATGCCAGTGCTGCAGATCTGCCAAAAAACACATGGACTTGACGACTTGTCTGCTTCGCAGCTCGTCCGCGGCCATGCCTGGGGAGTGCCAAGAACAGGCCAGTACTCGGTGCAGGCAAGTGTGGGATGTTTCACTGCAGCTTCAAAACCTCTGTCCAGACCTTGATGTTTGGGAAAGGTGGACACTCCTTGGCAGATGCAGGTGGTGTGTGAGATCTTGGAGACAATTTCTCAGTGACCGAACCCGTGATGCTGCAATTGCTTCAACCTATATTGCCGAGGTTGAGCACGAACTTGCTCAAAAAGCCGCTCGTGCCACAGGTGCTTGCCCTTACCGCGGCCTTCTGCTTCCGTCAAACATTCTGCGAAGATTCGAGTCCCAGTGATCGTAATGAAATTGTCGGTGAGTCTGTGGAGGCCAATCTCAGTACGTCGCTTCGTCTTCTACAGGAACTAGAGGAGGTCGCCTGGAGCTCACATGTCGTGGAGATCCACTGATCCGGGCATCTGAGAGGCTGGGCTGCCGGCCAGTTACCAAGTTGAGTTCATTGAGCAGCGCCGGCGATCTGCTGCCTTCTTAGGCCTGCGCCTTCTGTGGTGGTTCTCTTCATTATGTTGAGTATGTTTCGCCTTTAACGGACCAAACTGAAAGCTGCGAGGATCCATTCCGACCACGCCAGGGACTCCCGAGACGAAGCCTGGTTCGCGCCACAGCGACCGGGACCGGGACCGGACTTCCCGGCCTCCTTTGTCTCTTCTCTTCACGGCCGCAGATGTCAGTATGAAAGGCAGTTCATGAAGCACGGTTGCAGGACTTGCAGTTCGGAAGACGGGACACCTCGTCCGAGAGCCGGAGACGCGACAACACGATGGAGCGAACGTAGAAAGCTGTAAGACTGAAGACGCACCGGTGTCATCGAGTCCTCACAATTTAGGAGGCCACAGCGCATGTACAGTCAAAGTGCAGGATGGTCCCAACTTCACACGCCGAGAGACCTCCCGCGAGCGCGATGACGCTCTGTCTTGGCGGCGAGAGAACGCGATGCAGGCCACCTCCACTTTCAATGCGCGGAGATATGTCCGCGTCCATGTGCACAGGACTCCGTGTCTCCACCGCCCGTGAGGCACGGCGGGTAAGAGTAATCCAGTACTAGTACATGCCGCAGATCAGATCTGATCAGGGACGGTCGACCGTCAAGTGCGGATGGATTGATCCTGCGATGCTCTAAGGGAGGCCGACTACCAACGTGGTCTCCATGCTGTCAGCGCCTTCGTCAAAGCCATGAAGGACGCGTGGGCGGGCCCAGCAGGGTCGGTACATCGGGGCCCCCCGTCTGTCAGACTGTCTGTGCTGGTTGTACCCTAAACCCTAAAAGCCCCAAACCCTAAATGTAGCCAGGACTTCTACCAAGAGTTTATGCCGTTGCGGGCATATGCGGTGGCAAACATGTCCTTCTGCCTCCAGGCTCGGGTGTAGATGGAAGCTCCCGATGACAACCCCCACGCAATCCCCATTATCTCATGTGTAATCTGGCACACAATATACACCATGAGGAGCCATTATGTACTATAATATATATATATATCTATATATATATATATTATAACATATACTATCATGTATGCTGTATTTAGTATCATAGTACTACAATATCTGCGATGCTTTCTGCTATAATATGTACTATGATGTATTTGCTTTGCGGGCTTTCAGCGGTAAGTATACAGCGTAATTATGTGCAGAGCAACGCCACTGGCTAAAAGGGCTATGATAAATAAATGAATAAATAAACAAACAAATAAATATCGAATATATATATATATATACATATATGTATATACACATATATATATATACATATATATATATATATAGATGTGTATACGTAGAGTATGGTATACGCACAAGATTCCTCACCCCGATCTTCGCCTTGGAACACCAGCTTGCGAAAGCTCACGGGTCACAGTTGGCAGAGAAGTCTTTGGCTTCTTGTGCTGCGCATTTGCTGGCATCGGTGACAGCAGGCCGAGAAAGCCTACAAAGAATCCACCAAGGCTAGGCGCTATAAGGTTCAGGGTTTCGAGTTTGGGGAAGGGCAGTGTTGATATCGGCTTCGGCTTGAGTTTTGCGCCTCTCAAAGCTTCGGCTGTTGGTTTCGGCCAGGTCCTTCGCGTCGCTCAAGGTGCCTTGGTCGAGCCAGAGGGGCTTGGTTCACTCATCCAAGTTAGGCAACACTGGCTGTCGGCTGTGGCTGAAGCAAAGAGCCCAAGAGCCCCGCTGCCAAGATCTGGAGAACATGTGCGCTCTACCACCGAACTGTACAAGCGTGGCCTGCGTCCTGCAGGCACACTTTGCAGTTCTGAAATCCTCTTTCTCGTACTCATTCCCACCGGTGGAAGCTGCTCTGCTTTTTCGTGCAGGTTGAGGTGTGGTGAACGTGTCAAAAAGTGCAAGACTGGTTGTTTGGCACCAGTATGTGATGAATTGCAATGACCTTAGCTGGCAGCTACCTGTAGCGTGCTCGGAGCCGGACATCGGAGGAATGACAGCATCACACATGCACATGTGTGATGCTGTAAAGAAGATGCTGTTTCTACGCCGAATATCGCTTCTGCGGCAGGCAGCCAACCTCGCCTGCAATCAGTTGCAGGCAGGATAGTGTCCTCGTCTGTCTGAGTCCACCGCCAGCCGGGTTTTCGTTGCAGCCAGGCTGATGAAGCAGACATCTTTTCATCTAGTCTATCTATTCCGTCATTTGCGGGAAAGGTTGAACCGCCCAAAACACATCGAACCGATTTGCAGTCTCTATGAAGCAAGAAGACATTGTTTCATGGATAGTGGCACAGGAAAGGGAGCGCTGTTTTTTCAAAACTTGCCTATCTTTTGCCAGGCTATGGCTGAGCAGGGTATACCGATCGTCTATCCACACGTTGAGTGCCCCAGCGACAGCTTCTTTTTTGTTTTGTCTTTTGTATTTTATGGCCTCACCGCAAGACTCCTGTGTGCGCTTCCGTTCAGGTACGTACGTTGTGCGATTGACAGTGGCGGACCTATCTCATGGCCAGACTTGGGCCACCTTTTCCGCATGTCAAACGTGTTGTTAGGCGCTGGGCTCGCCTTTCTCAACAGTGACGCTCTTAGACTCTGCCCGACAGCGATTCGCGGCAGCGCCACACTGGATCTTAGGCCCGCCAGCCGCAGAGCCTGCGCAGCGGCTGCGATGGGCCGAGGCGCATTACTGCAAGAACCTCGTGAAACAGAAAGGCAACAAGCTCTGCTTGCGAACACCAGTTGCAGGAGACTTGAAGTTCGTTAGACAGTCCAGTCATCTTCGAAGGGAGTGTGAATGCCGATCCCCTGTGCAGGGCATCATGTCTGTCCAGCTCGCGCCACTTCCAAGCTTCGACCAGACGTTGAAGCGCATTGCGAGGCTGGTGCCGAACGAAGCTTCCATTCAGAACCCTAAACCCTAAACCCTAAGCGCAGGCGTCAGAATCAGAAATGTGTGCACACACCAAGTAGGCGTGTTGGCTTTGAGGCTGGAGTCGAAGAGATAGCTGTTTTTCTCAGAAGCTCTGAGAAGCGACGTTAAGCAAGAAAAAAACGAATGATTGGCAGCCGAGAATGCTCATATATTCCACCAAAATTTGCAGACAGTCTAGTGATTCTAGTGGCCTGAAACGCGGCTTTCCGAACTGTGCCTCCTCGTGACTCTTCTGTCTGAGAGGTGCATTGACGAAGAGCAGCTTGCGGAACTGGCAGCTAACGCAGAGCCGCCGGAGGAACGCCGTGGGATCCGACTCGGTACGTCACGGGATACTTTCTGGATGTTTGTTTTAGATAATGCCGTGCTGTGAAACATGACGGCCAGCTCCCGCTTGAGTATCGCACTTGCCACTTCCAAGCTCTCTCCTCTTCGCAGAACATGCAGCGCGGTGCTTTGGGCACCGGCATCGAGCGGCTTTTCGACGCTGCCTGAGACTGCCTCACTGCCTTGCGAGTCTCCGAGACCGAAACCCCTAGAGCCATTGGTTCATCATCGCTATTGTTAGTCTTACGTCGTTACATTATGCTATATTGATATTTTTATGTCATTATAGCATGTTATTGTTAGTTTTATGTCATCATAGTATATACGTACTACATTGTTGGTATTTGTTATCACTGTTCTTTTTAATTCTGACATGATTTCTATACTATATATTACTGTATTGTTATTATTTGTTGTCACTGTTCTTATTCATTCTGACATGATTTTCCTTCGTCCCCCAGGCAGCTCTGGCCTGGGTTCTGGACCCACAGTGCAATTGCGACCGGCGCTGGTCGCAATCCCGACAGCTGCTCTTGGACGCAGAAGGTGGGCGGCCCTTCGAAACCGTATCATACCCTTGATTTTCTACACAGATATATTCAAGAGTATATAGATTACGTATCGGAGTTTGTAGTAGACAGTTGATTCTGTGTGATGCCTTCAGCCCTCGCGCAGTAGGCTGACCTTAGGCTTCCGCTTGCTGCATCTCTCTGTGGCTCAATGACGAGCCGTCTATCATCAGACATGGAGCTCTCAGTCCCAAGTTAGAGCACGGGAGAAAACAACACCCTCCAAAAGATCCGGGCCCCAAGCTCAGACTGGCCCTTTTAGGGTTTAGGGTATTTGGGGTTTAGGGTATTTAGCGTTTAGGGTATTTAGGAGTTAGGGTTTAGGGTTTAGGGTATTTAGGGTTTAGGGTTTAGGGTTGACAAGCAGGAGTAAACACATGCGGCAAGAACCGCCGTCCTCAATAGTTGCGTTCCAGACAGCAGTAGGCACTGATGGGTTTAACAGAGCCTCCGCGATGCTATGGGACTGACAAGAGTCAACCTTGTGCTATTGGCCAGCTCACTGCTTTGGGCACCGTGCTTCCTGCGCGGCAGGCTGCCGTCATTTGTGACAACAGCGCTTTTCTCGATGATGACAAACCTGGCAAAGTGCTAGTTGGATTCCGACTTCGATGCGCTATCCACTCTATAGGATATGCATGACCTCTTGTATCCCTTTCTTTGCGACGGTGCAGGCCCTCATTGAGAACTCGGACGGTGTGTGGAGCTACCTCTGCGCAAGCCTCCAAAGCTGAGGCGAGGCTCCTGAATTCAAGTGGCGACATAGTTTTCAGAGCCGAGCTTGGTCTAACGACCTATAACATAACTTGGCGCCAGAAAATGCAAGAACTCGCACGTACTCGAACGTTTCCTCAACTTGAGTTCAGGCCCTTCGTGCCCTAGGGCTGGACTATGTGCCGTCCAAAGAGGAGTTACGGCTCCTTGCTGCAAACTTGAAGGTTCAGGGCTTAGGGTTTAGGGTTAAGATTGTGAGAGGAGAAGAGGTGGTTCACACATCACTCGAAACCCCTAAGTCCCTAAAGCCTTCGCAGGCGCACCTTTCGGCGTCTTGCTGCGCGATCGCATCCAGATGTCGCGAGTGGCAGTGATGAGTCCTTCCGACGAGTCGTGGACTCTAAGACTGCAGCAGGACGACTTAAGTAAGAAGGCATCTTAGCTGCCAGAGTGCTCCAAGATTGTGCAGCAGGAGCCCATGCAAAAGAGTCTTGGGATTTCGCCTCGACGATGTTTGCGACCTGCGATGCATTCCCGGCATCAAGTCTAAGGATGCTTACCGCGTCTTGCAAGGGTTGGACGACGCAGAGCTGCTTTCCACAGGACGGGGTCCCGGTCAGCACCAGGGGATTGAGGACGGTATCGGGACGTAGGAGCATCTACAGTATCACTTACAGCTTTAGAAGCCCTTTGCCCTGTATAGTAACCTCATCATACTCCAATAGTGACCGTTATAGTCTTATAGTTTCCTGCATAATTAGTCGTCTCTTAAGACATTAACCTATTTCGCTTACAGTAATTCTTGTTTTCTCATAGTGACCTTTTTGGGGACCTCATGTTGTACTCATGTGCAGAATCCGGGACCTGGGCCGGGACATTAGTGTTTGGAGCGCAGGGTTTCGGGTTCAGGTCCCCTCTTGGAGCCCTTTTTTGCGTGAATTTTGCAAGCGATGTCTGAGCACTCGGTCACGGATGCCTTTCTAGCCATCCCTGTCTCGTATACAAGAGATTAATGGGAGATCGCTGTGTATCTCGAGCAACAAGATATTTCTATAATGACCTAGAGTTACATTGTAAGAATAAGTAATATAGACGAGTGTTGGTCAGTTTACAGCTTCCTGTCCAGAGCTGACTTGGGCTTGTCAGGAAGCGATTCCGGAAGGTAGCCTCTGAAAAGCCTGAGACCACAACAGCTCCGGGGGGCTTCTGCCTGCTAGGTGAAGAACCAGCTGACGCAGTGGAGGAATTCCTCGCTGACTGGCTCGGAAAGGAATTCGCTGTCCCAGGCTGGGGCAATTTCGCTCAGATAGAGCTGCTTAGCTGATGTCATGACGGCGTGCGCCAACCATAGGCCTTAGCACCCGAAACCGTAAGCTTTAAGCTTTAAACGTTTTAATTAACGCTAAGCCAGAACTTCCAAAAGGAGGCCGGGGCTGTCTACGACAGCACTGTACAACCCTAAACTTGGCCCTAAACCCTGACTTAGGGTTCCTGAGTTCTTCTTGATTTCACAGCCAGGAGAGACACAGATGACGATGGCTGGGCAGGGCGAGCTCCCGTGCTAAACACCTTCGTGAGAAGGCGGCCTGGTGGGAGAAAGAACGATAGCCTATAGTCCCAAGCATCCTCACGGTCGTATTATTGTAGGATGTTGTATTGCATTCTGGTGGATTCTATTTCTTTGCAACTTTAACCTGTTCTATTCTAGTGTATTGCACTACATTATGTGGTTGCCCCAAAGGAGCAAGATGATTGATATGATTTGGTGTATCATATAGAATATATGATAATCTAATCCAACCCAGTATAATATAAGAAAACATAAGATAAGAAAGATAACATAATACAACACATAAATAAATAAATATATGTATGCGTGTGTATGTATACATATATATATAAACAAATAAATAAATAGATAAAGAAACAAGTATATATATATATAAATATTTAAACAGATATAAAAATAAATATACAAATAAAGAAATAGAAATATAAATATAAATATACACAAATACAAATACAAATATACATATAAATATAAATATACATATAAATATACATATAAAAATAAATAATAGATAAATAAATAAATATAAATATACACAAATACACAAATATATATATATATGTATAATATATACACACATATTTGTGAGTGCTCAGGCACGACGCCGCTGTGGAGGGCCTCGTCTCCGAAGGTCACACGTCTTTTGAGCTTTGGGTCTTCTGCGGTTGGGCATGGTAAAGGCTTGAGGGTTTGGGGTTTTGGCTGCCGGGTTTACGGTTTACGATGGCGGGTTTAGGGTTACGGTGGAGGGTTTAGGATTTTGGCTTAGGGGTTTAGGGTGTAGACTTCCATGAACCTCCCAGGGTCTGTCGTGCTCTTCCGTTTGCTGCAGTCCAAGAACGGCTTTGGATGGGGCATCGGTGTCTCGGAGAAATATGTTTAGCAGCAGATTTCGCCCAAACGACGAAACGTTGCGCTTGATCCTGTTAGACAACGACAAGCATGCTTGGGAGATAGCGCATGCTTACAGCTGAGGTCATGTTGTGGCGGTGCAGGTGAACTATAGCAGGTGGCAGGGGTGCACTCAGTGCTGTCATGGTTCTTATATTTCGACAGCAACATTGTGTTCGGCCGACTACTGCAAGAGGATCTTGGTGATGATTGTTCCGTCGTACCAGGAATGGGCCAAATGGCCTGCTTCATGTGCAGCCTATGTACCTGCGCGAGATCAGGAGCGTCTCAGCCAAGCCTTGCACATCGCACGCGTGGCGCACTGTCTTCTTACGATAGCAGTCAGTCTTACGGTACATGCACTATGCAGGCACTCTGGGACTCTCTTTCTGTTCGGCGTTGCTAAGCCGCGTTCTGATGGGCAATGCCTCACATCGGCAGAACCTACACTACTAAATACTGGACCACTCGTTCGATGAAATTGCATCCTTCTGGTCCTCTGGTTGCCAGGAGTGGCACTGCTTTGCTGGAGGATGATTGGGACGCTGATCCTCACTCGCATTGTCTACGTTTCATCTCAATTATCTGCATTCCTACTCTGTCAATGCAGCACTTCAAGCGGGCTGCATGCACTGGAGGACATTGCTATCACGAGGGCGACCGATCGCTTGGAAGTCTTGGATGCGCGGCTTCAAAGCGACGGGACTTTGCAGCTGGAGGAGCCGAGTCGAGCTCACACACGAGCGGCTGCTCGTCATGAGATTGTTTCTGGATGCGGGGTTGCGTGAGTGTAGTGAGCTGTGGAACTTGCGCCTCAGGTGCTGTCAGGAATGGTCCTGCTAGATCCCGCTGAGTAGAGTCGATCTCCGCGCAAGCCCCCGAAGGGCCATTGCAACTGCCAAAGCGCCGTGCGCCAGTGCACCCGAAAAATGGAGTGCTTATTCCGGGATGGAACTGATTCGACGAAGTCTTCTGATCCGAGCATGGGCAGGTTTCGCAGAAGAGCTTCGGCCTCGGAGATGTAGTCATAGTATATCCAAGTACATTGTAGCAAGCCATGTTTTTGGTATATTAGAATACACTATAGTATTATATTGTAGTGTATTATGGCAGTAGAGTGGAGCTGCGGGCCGATAGCCTGGCCCAGGCTGGCACCTTGGAATACACCCTGAGCCCTAAACCCTAAACCCTAAACCCCTAAACCCAAAGCCCTCAACCCTAAACCCCTAAACCCAGGCTGGCCTCTTGGACATCTGCTTCGGCAGAGCCTCGCCGAATGAATCGAGCGAAGCAGCTGCTCATGGAGGTGTCGGCCCGTCCGAGGGCTCCAGGGCTTTAGGTTTTGGGTGTTTAGGGTTTAGGGTTTACGGGGTTTTAGGGGGTTAGGGCTTTAGGGCTTTAGGGGTTTAGGGTTTAGGTGTGGTTCAGACCCCTAAGGACACAGGACGCAGGGACACTGAGCTTAGCTCTCAAAGGGCTCAAACGGCTTGGGCGCATGCGAGAGGGCTCATTGCCAGCCCCTCTCTCCCTTGGGCCCTTAAGCAAGCTTGGTTCGCTGGGAGAGTGCTGCCAGCTGCCTACGCCACTCTTGCTACTAACATTGCAGTGTCGTCTAGGGCAACGGCGCCGCTTTCTGGTTTCTTTGAAAGAGCGGCTAGACACTTGCTCCAGTCTTGGCAGTTTGGGCATTTCGTCACTCGACCGGTCCTGCTAATCCTGTTGGGCCAGAGTGCCCATGAGCATGCTGTCGTTATTGCTCGGGTCCGGCTCGTCATGCAGTTGCTTGAGAAAGCACCCCCTGCTGTCTGGGAGCTTTTCGATGCAGCATGGAACCGTGACACTCCTTGGTGTCAGCTGCTCGTCGATGCCTGCCGCCAGATGCTTCCGGCTGTCCGCTCGCAGAGCGGGGCGAGAGTGCCTTACTGTACCATTTCCGCCCTATCCCAGGTTCGCCGCATTGTGAAGGCAGCCCGCTTTCTGAGTCGCTGGGGTACTGCGCAAATTGCCTGTTGCGAACTGTGGCGGGATGTTGCGATGCCCCGAGAGAAACGCATCCTTGGGGATATGCAGCCTTGCACTTGTCACCTGTGCCACGCGGTGCTACCTAGCAGGCACGCACTTGCCGCCCACGTCCATCGGAAACATTCGGTCGTGAGTTGTTACACTAAGCTCACCAATGGGACCGTTTGTTTCTGGTGCCACACCGAAATGCACTCGACCGATAGGCTTAAATACCACCTTCGGACCACTCCCTTGTGCCTGCACGGCCTACGCGTGCAGGTAGGGGAGGTGTATGCGTACGGGACTGGAACCCAGCGCACTGGCCGTCGAAGGCACATAGGATTGCCGGCAATCCGCTTACCGGGCCCCTGCAATGCCACGCCTGCTCAGCGCCAGGCTGCCTTAGAAGGCCGCGCATGCACCAGCGATGACCTCGATGAGGAGCTCGCGCGTATTACCGGCGCCTCGCATGTCAATGAATGGCCGAGCTCCGACCTTGGGTTGCAGAATCATGCCCAGCAGGTGCCCTCTGCGCCGAGCACCCCTGAGTTTACCGACCTTGTTGTTGAGGCCACTGTCACCGCTGCCCCTCCCTGGTTCCATGTTGTCCCAGCTTCACAGGCCGCCAGAGCTGACGAAGACGGGGTTGTCTGCCCCTCACCGCTCTGGTCGCATCTTGTTGGGGTTAGTGGCATCTGGAAGTTACCACGCCTGTGGCACCGCTACTGGCCACTGTGGAGTGCCCTGGAAGCCGGCGCGGCCTGGGATCTCCAGCATAAGCGAGCCTTCTCAACCTTGAGGCGTGCCTTAGCATGTGCCCCACGGTCTGATGGTCCTTCGTGGGAGTTGCTTGATCTGGTTTCGGCCACGGTTACTTTCCGGCGCGTTTGTGAATGTGCACTTGCAGGAGGAGCAATGTGGCTCCAAGGTCGACCTAGCGTTGCTGGTCTACGCCTATTGAATGTTCTCCTGCCTGGTGCCACCATGCACACTGAGGTCACTCCCTCGGGTGCGGTTTTCGTTGCAGCTAGTGCTGCCTGTCCGAGGCATTTATGGCTTCGACCTATTCTAAGCCTTTGCGACGTAGTAGCACGCCCGGCCATGCCGGCGGTGCTCCCGCTCAGGGCTTCCCCCGTGTATCGTACCAAGTCGCTGGACCGTGGATAATTGCAAAGCAATTATCTTCGGCTCGCCTGGTCATACACCTCTTCCCCTTTTCTGGCCTTTAGTGCATAGCGCACTAAATTTTGGCCTGCACGACCTGACGTTCCGGACTTCCGTTGCACGAGAGTGAGTGAGTGAGTTTAGGGCTTTAAGTTTTAGGGCTTTATGGGTTTAGGGTTTAGGGTTTAGGGGGTTTAGGGTGTTTTAGGGCAATAGGGTGTTAGGGCTTTAGGGTGTTAGGGCTTTAGGGCTTTAGGAATTTAGGGTTTGGGCTTTGGGGGAAGCCTCTGCAGCGGACGGCCTCTGAAAAGTCTTTCAGAGAGCCATGAGGATTACTATACTTATAATTTTTATCACCAGTATTCGTGTTTTTTGATTATTACTATCATGATTAGTATCGATAGTTATTTGTCAGTAGAAGCCTGGAGGTCTGGACTTGGGTTGGAAGTGGATGCAGCGGCGGCCAGGGGCTCAAAAGATAGCATTTCCTCATTCCATGAAGGCTTGGATTGAGGTTTTTTTTTCTCATTTGCAAGGGGCTCTTGTGGCTGCTTCGGCTGTCTGCATTGCCGAGTGGAATGTATAGCCGATAAGAGTGCGACAGGATAGGATGAGTCGCCTTGGTCAAATTCTGCAGTTCAAGCTCTGCGGACGCTCTTCTGCTGGTTGACACTAGCGGTCGCGATCACACCTGTCGTGCCGCGCTCAGTCATCAGGGACAGGAGCTTTCGACTCGACTCTGCGAGAATTTTCCAGTGTGGCTTGAGGCGGAGCAGGGAGCACGACTGAGACCCGTGCACAGGCGGGCATGTGCTTCTTACTTCTTCACATCCCTGCACCGCCACTTCCGGCCAGCATCATCAAGACCGGCCTCCAACGCGTGGACGCCTCTCCGCCCGCGGGCCGCGCCAGCGCCGCAGCGAAGGTGGTCCCGAAAAGAGACCCTAAAGTAAACCCTGAAGAGGAAGGCAGGATGTCGTCGACTCCCTACACCAAGCCCTCTGCAAATGGTGGCAGCTTGGGTGCAGGCCTGGACGTCCGTGCTTTTCCTTTTGGATAGCAGCGCCGAGGCCAGGGGCTGTCGGCTGTGGCGGTGATCGTATGCTATATAGTGTCGTAGAAATTAAACTATCTTTTATGGTGCATATTCCCTCGTATATGCCTAGGGCCCAGGATATGTATGTAGATTTCTCTCTCTCTCTATATATATATATAGCTGTACATATGTGTGTGTGTATATATATATATGTACATGTATATGTAGACAGGTAATACATAACTATCTCTATATACATATATACATACTACTTATGCGGTGAGTGTATGTACATATATATATACATACATACGTATATATGTATATGTATACACACATACATGCTATAGCAGTGTTCGCATCTTGGCAGGCGTGGTGGTGGCTCAAAGGCATTCGATCGTCTTCCCAGGCAAGTGAGATTGTTGCCCTGTTGCACAAAAGTTCCTGATTCCGGCCCGCGTTCATGAAGCTACGGGCTGGTTCTGATGGTGGTGATGGTGGTGGTTGAAGTGATCACCGTCGTCGTCATCGTCGTCGCTGTCGCTGCTGTTGCCTGCGTGTGGTTTGGTCAAGTGCATAGTCAAGAAAGAAGACGAACGTTCACGTCGCTTGTAAACGATGATGGGATCTCTGGCAGAGCATCCGACCAATGCCCAGTCAAGTGATAAAGCTTGTGCTGCCAGAGCACAGGTTCGCTACACCCTACATCTTCAATCTTCGATCGTAACTCCTGCTCTTGTTTCTGGCGGCACTTCTGTCTGCAGATAGATTCCTCTTCCTCCAATGCCTTGCAACTACAAGCTTGCCTCCAGTCGTCATGGGTGTTTGCTCAGTTGTTGGATGCCCACGAATCAGAGCCTCAGAGGGGCGTTGTAAGTCTGTCCAGTCCTGAAGGACATCCTGAGGTCTCGTCAGCTAACGCGAGTGCCCCAGTGTGGACGGCCACAGTCTTGTTGCAGGCACCGAGTCCATGGACAAACAGCGAAGACGGTGGCGTTGGTGCCATCACCTCGGGTGCATTGTGACATTGTATGACCTTGTGTGATATGAGGTGATGTGAGGTGCATGTGTTTGCAACTTAAACCTTGTTGGCATTTCTTGGCAGAGTGGCAGGGCTCGGATGTGGTAAGGTCGCCAATCCCATGTTTGGCAAGCCGGAGGATGCATGGCAGCAGGCATGCCATGCTTTCACACGTGCGTAGAAAGTGCGTAGATGTTTGCCGATCTTCAGGGCGAAGACCCTTTCGATGGTGTCGGCCTCCCAGAATCAAAGACTCCTCACACTCTGCTAGACAAGCTCTTCCTGTCTTCTACATATAGTTCTACGCTTGCTCGTGCCTTGCTCGTGCTATGTGTTACGCGTGAGCAACTTGCAGCGATTGCGAAGCACCAAGAACGATCCGACGGCGGCTGCTCTGGAGTTTGACCGGGAATTGGACAAGGCAAAGCTCAGCCAATTCCTGCGTTTGACGTGTGTAGAAGTCAAGACCCTTGCACAATAATTGCATCAGGAAATTGACGAGGTTCTAAAGGATGCAGCCGCCCAAGCTTGACAGCGGGTCTATGGTGGGAAGAGTGGCGTGCAGCAGCACGTCGACGTGTATATGCTTGACCCATCTGCTTAATCTAGCAACACTGTGTTTGGCTTGGTCTCTTTGTGCCTGCCGGTCGTCTGTCGGTACACCTCCCTGTCTCTCTCTCTCTCTCACTCTCTCGCTGTGTTCCCGAGCGCCATGTCTGCAGCAAGGATGGCGGCTATGCATTCTGAGCTTTGATGTGCTGTTGCTTGGTGTTTGCCAGGAGATGGCCTTCTTGTGCAAACCTGTAAGGCCTAGGGCCTAGATGATGGTAGCTAGCCGCACAGTACACTCAGAAAAAGAAGCAGTGGAACATAAAACATGGATTTCTGCGTTTGCCAACTCTTGCTTCGGATTTGACAGATGTTTTTTGCGCACCCCAGCTTGCTGCAAAACTTGCCGGTTTGCTGAGGGCATTTAAGGGACCTGCAAACACTGTGGGTCCCCTTGTGGGAGAAGATTTGGCAGCCCCTAACCCTAGACCCTATACCCAAAAGACCGGAATCTAAACCCTAAACCCGTTACCCTAGACCACAAACCCTATATACCCAGAATCTAAACCTAAACCCTTTACCCTCGCCACAAACCCTATAGAAAATCCAACCCCTAAACCCCTAACCCTAAAACCCTAGAGCCTTAAACCCTAAACCCCACAATATACCCAAACCCTGAAATCTAACCCCTAAACCCCAAAGCAAACCCTATTTGCCATCTCTTTGCCTTCTGCTCCGGCTCAGAGACCTCTTTGCTCGCGTCAGAGTTCTCGGGCACGTTGCCGTCTGCAAAACTCTGCGCCAGGTAGATTCCGGCCGGAGGAGCCGTAATATACAGTTCATGACATATAGTATACAAAAAAACAGCCTAATATGTGTATACGTGCATACTATACTTTGTCATGCAGTATGTTTAATGTTTAGTGCAACACCGGCTTTCATAAAAAAACGAATGCATAAATAAATCAACATGTGTATGTATGTATATATACATATACATATATATAGACATACTGAAACACCAAGTATACAGTATACCTTTTAAACACACATATGTATGTATGTATATATATATGTATATATACAGATATATACAGATATATACAGATATATATATATATCATAACTTACTAATACACAGCGTATATATATATATACACGTATATATACGTATATATATATACATATATACGTATATATATATATAATATACATGTGCGTATATACATATATATATATACACGTATATGTATATATATATATATCATAACTCATTACTACATAGCGTATGTATATACACACACACACATATATATATATATACATGCGTATGTATGATATGTTAATACAGTATACTGTATGGCTTATTGAAATAGTACACATATCTAGAACATATATAACATTTTAGTACATTGCATGCAACAGAAATACAAATAAGTGTGTGTGTATATATATATATACACTGATTGTGAGAATGTCGAATTTGTTCATGTTGTGTAAACTGGACGTGTATAATGTAGCACATCATGTAAAATGTACAACTAATGGTATATTAAACCATAAACAGTATCCAGCATGTATGTATGTATGTATGTATGTATGTATGTATGTATATATATATATATGTTACAACATGAAACATCAGTATACCACCTATCATATTACATATGTATGAACATGTATGAATATGTATGTATATATGTAGAACTGTATCTTTTATGCCGCACACACACGTACTGTAAGATATAAGGTATGCAATTACCTGCAGGCCATGTATAGTATAGTATATAGTAGATAGTATATAGATGGAATATATAGCATGTAGCAGTAGCATCTATTCGCATATTCAAGCACAGTTGCATGTAGTATAGAATTTATAGTAAATATTTTTGTACATAGTACATAGTATACAGTGCATCATATACGGTATATCCTAAATCGCATATAGTACGTACATAGTATACAATAGGCAGTGTATAATGTTTAGTATACAGCATATTTATATATATAGTATGGGTTTACATGGCATAAAGTATATAATCTGTCGTAAATCGTTTCTAGTATATAGTCTATAGTATATAGCTTGTAGTATACAGTACATAGTATATAGTGTATGATTTATAGTATATGGTATGTTTTATAGCTTATAGTTTATAGTATATAGTATCTAGTATATAATATATAGGATATGGCACAAAGTATGTGGTATACAATATATAGCATGTAGTATACAGTACACGGTATATAGTACAGTACACTATGTACGATTTATACTATATTATGTATTTTAAAGCATAGTAACGTATACATAGTAGGTAGCATACAGTATGTAATTTGCAATATCTCGCGCCTAGTTTATACATGTATGTATACGCCTTGAAATATGGTATATAGTGTACAACATACACGATATGCTACAGAGGTTACAATGTGTACTGCAGCTGCTCATGTATACTGTGCGAAGCCATTTCGGCACAATTGCCACGAGAACAACCACAATGAGCGGCGGTTGTAGGTTTCGTCCTACGTCAGACAAGCTTTTGCCGATTACCAGTGTCACGTCTGTGGTAAGAACTAAGCAAACCCAGGGCGCTTTGGACCCTCCGAGCCTGGCTATTGAAAGTTCAGTCAAGGCAGAGGCACGTAAGAAGATGTTCGAAGCCTTGGGCACAAGCACTTTAAAGGCTGAGGGCGCTTGGAGTACCGTCTGTATCCATGCCTGCTGACAGTGGCGCTGAAAGAGATGGCGAGATCTGTGAGGCTGGTGCAGTTCTGTCCCGGCCTTCTTTTGCGCTTGCAGCATCGCTGAACTTCGAAGGGTACCTCGCGACGAGAACTCCTCGCTGACCAGACCGGGTCTGCACCCCGGGGCAGCTTGGAGTATCTAAGAATCGGGTAGAAGTCCGGTTCGTTTAGGCTATCGCTCGAAGCCGACCTGGCACAGCTGAAGAGGAGCCACTTGGGGTTGAGGTTGGAGCTGCAGCTGAGCAAATACTGGTGAGACCTTCGGCAGGACCGTCGCCGTCGCCAGCTTGAGCACCTTTTGCTTGGGCTACAACACGGCAATCGTCGCCGGGGCACAAACGGGAATTCATCAGGACGGCACTGGCTTAGCTCTGACGTGCAGTATGCCGGGCCATGTGCTTGACAAAGAGACTTGTAGAGAAATGGCTGCCAGGGTTTGCAGCATCGTAGTCACTCGCCTCCTTGCGCACTGCACTTGTGCTGTAATCATTGCTTTCCTGATTCGCGATTCTTCGGTATCGTCCGACCCTCGAAGCAGAGGAAGGCATGCTACCTCAACATTGAAACGGTTGCCCTTTAGTAAGAGGCCTGGGCAGACAAGGAGCAAAAGGTGGGAGCATATGCACTAGCACTGGGGGAGTCCTTGCTCACTGTATTTTAACAGCCCCGGAAGCTGTGCTGAGTATGCTGCCGGCTTTAATGCAGCCGTAGGAACAGGTACCAGCTGCACTTCGAACAGGGAACGAAGAGCCACGAGGTGGACGCAAGGTCATGGCCGATGTATTGTTCTTTCGTGACACCTCGCCCAACTCTCGAAGACGATCGCTCCCAAGTCCCCAAGAGTAATTATGTAGACTAACTTGTGACATCAACATGCGTGTTTCGCTTATGTTCATACGTATGTATGTATGTATGTCCTGTATATTCTTACATGTACATGAACACATCGGGATATATATGTCCGCACACAGATACATACACACATTGATATATGCATATATATATATGTGTGTGTGTGTACCCACAGATGTAAAGGTTTTCTTTACCTTTGGTTATTTGTTGGTTAAAGACATGTCATGTGAAGTTCCCGTTTGTCAACTTGAGCAACCTACTGTGAGCTGTTCTGTTATATGATACGTATACTAGATCATGCCGTGCTATATAATGATCATTGCTAAATTTATATTCTGTGCTATTCTTGTCTGCTCCATTCTATTCTATTCCTATTTTTACACTTCACTAAATATTCTGTTACCCTAAACCCTACAACCCTAAATCCCAACACCCTAAAACCCCAAAACCCTGAACCTGAACCCTAAAACCATAAAACCCCAAGCCCTAAAATACTGGGGCACTCCGCCTTGCAGGACTCCGACTTCGTGCACGGCAGCGGCCTGGCCTCGGGAGCCGCTCGGCCTAGACAACAAACCGAGAGAAGTGAGCAGGTCATATACGTATATATATATATACATACATAATATAATATAATATACTGTAATACAATATATTATTATGTTATGTGATGTTATACTATAGCCCTTCTATCTATCTGATTAAGGAAGAAATGAAACAACCACAGTGGCAGCAAAAGCAATACTAACAATACAAGCCACAACAACAGCGATGATCATGTTTACAATGCATACATACATATTTCCATAAGAATAGAGTTCAGCCATACATGCGTACATACATACATACATACATACATACATACATACGTACATATATACACATATTTATCGCATGAGAGTTACTTACATATACATGTCAATAGCTGAGCATATATATATATGCTGCATATATGTATGCATATTGAAGACCATATGTTGGTTTATGTAAGTAGGTCTGTATGTATGTATGTATGTATGTATGTATGTATTTATGGTTAGGGTTTTTGTCTATGATTATGTGAGTATGTATGTATGCATGCATGCATGCATGCATGCATGCATGTATGCGTGTATGTATGTACGTACACATGTATTTGTGTGTGTGTTTACACAAGCACGTATGTATGTTGGTTCTGCACGGCTGCATATATGTAGGTCTGCATGGATGTGTCCAAGTATGTATGTGTGTGTATGTGTTTTTAGTATTTTGTAGTGTATGTATGTACATGTAGATACATATACAGTACAATATACAGTGTGTACATATATATATATATATGTCTACATATATCTATATCTATATGTAGAGAGAGAGAGAGAGAGAGACAGACAGAGACGTTTCAATGCTCGGAAGAACGGTTCCATTTCTGTTTTCAGAGCATGTAATGCTAAACACCACAGAAAGCCGAGCTGCCATGGACATCTATGCATGCATGCACACACACATGTGCATATACATTATTCCTTTTCTATATATATATATATACACAGTCAAACATACATATATATATATATGTGTGTACATGTATAGAGGTGTGTTTGCGCATGTGTATGTACATATGTACATATGTACTTATGTACGTATGTAGGTATGCATGTATGTCTGTATGTGTAAGTAGTGTATGTATGTATGTATGTATGTTTGTTTGTTTGTTTGTATGCAAGTAAGTATGTATGTATGTGTGTATGTATGTATGTATGTATGTATGTATGTACATATGTATGTACTTATGTATGTATGTCTGTATGTTTGTATGTATGCACGCATGAACGTGATACGATATGCTCGTAATGTACTACGATGTCATGTACATCAACAACATAGCGTAATGTCGAAAAATGCGTTCTGTGTAGATTATGGCGTATCGAATGACGTATCAGGACAACCACCGTATGCTATACACTATGCAATAAGATAGTGCAATGTACTCCGATACACGATACATCACGATACAATTACATGCTGCATACTTCGAATGCATGCAACAATAGCACAATGTTCCATAAGAAATTATGAGATACATTACTACAACATAAGTGTACTTTTCTGGTACTGTGGTGGCGGCACATATCTTTCCGAATTGATTATTATGACGCCTGTACCACTGCAAGTTGCCTCCTGCACAGCCGCAGGCACTGCAACATGGATGCATGCATTCGGAGACCAAGCGTGCATGGAATGTTCCTGAGAGGTGCTTGTGAGCTCTGCGCTGCCTGCTGCAGCATTGGGGGCCTTCGGTGGCCAGGACCGCTTTGTCCTTGCGCGTTGTGGACCACGGCAGCCGGCTGGTTGGTGTGTGCTTTGGCTTGGTGTGCAGGTGGCAAACTTGGTGGGCCGTCGCAGAACTTTGCTTGCTGTAGCAAGCCTCTTTGCACTGGCACCGCTCGTGTCTTGGATCGAGACTGCGAGTGTTGGTGGTATGGCCCCAGGGTGCGGAGGGGTAGTGTAGTAGTGGGCATTGTAACCGACATCGTCTGCTTTCCACAATGCTGAACTTTTGTGCTGGGTAGTACTGCTTGCAAGCAGGTCTTCTGGGCTGACTTTGACTCATATTCTAGACTGGACTGCTCAAGATCACCAGGGATCATCAATGAGCCAAGGCAATGGCCGCCGCACCATCCTTCCTCTTCCTTCTAGCCGCCAGGCTCTGCGTAGCCAGCCCAACGCATGTGGTGGGACTTGCTTCACGGCCTTATAGGGATGCAGAAGCAAGTGCATTGCAAGAGGTTCCTGTGTGGACTGTCCATCGGCGTTTCCTCGGTGCTTACGAACCTCTACATCACAGAGGCCTCTTTGCCTTCCCACAGTGCTGAGTTTGGAGTCTGGGCACCCCGGAGTCTCCTCTACAGGTGAGTCCAGCTGTCTGCCGTGGACGCTTGGGCGGCTGGGCACCCTTCATTGGCACCAGTGGAATCCTCGTGTCCTACATAGTGTAGCTTGGTGAAAATTCGGGACCGGATTCTGGGGCGGGGAGCTGACACTGACCTTCAGCGCAAATCACGCTCTTCGCGCTTGGAGCACTGCAGGTCCTCAGCTCTGCAGCCTTTCCCATATCAGGCATGGAGGTGGCAGTTTGGCTTGGCAGTGTCTTGACTCGAAGCAGCTCCATTTGTTGGACAACGTTGCCTGGGTGCCCGTCAAAGTGGTAAAATGGCAGGTGCTACCTGCACTCCTGCAGCTGCTGCTGAGCCGACAGTTACCGGAAACTGGGCTCTTGTTAATGGAGTTTTGTTTAAGTTACCATGATAAGGAAGCCATGTTATTTACAATAGATCCTTATTATGCTATCTCAAATTAAATCCCTTAGCCCTAAACCCTAAACCCTGAATCCCATAGCAAGAGCCCAGGAAACTCCCCGCTGGCTTCTGGCACAGTCGCGGAAAGAGGACAGCAGTCACCCGTGGCCCTTGGAGTCGCAAAACCAAGAGAAGCTGCAAGTAGGATATAGGATGTAGGGTTTAGGGTTTAGGGTAGGATATAGGATGTAGTATAAAGTATACGGGCAGTTCTCTAAATTAGGGCAAATAGTGCGGCACCCTCATACAATGGACCCCAAAAGGGACCCTAATTTAGAGAGCTACCCATACAGTATAGCACACATCATATATATATATACACACTATATATCGTTGGTTTACAAAGTTATTTGCGCTCGACGACTATATATTATATACTACATACAACATTTAGTACATAGTATATAACATATACATACATACCTATATATATATATATATAACTATAACTATAGTATATATGATATGATATGTAGTAGATAGCCTTCGGAGGATGCCCGGCAGAGCCTCCAGCAGCTGTTTCCAAAGGCCCCAGCCCGGTCTCAAGTTGGGGCCGGGAGGGTTTGAAAGCGGCAAAAACAGGAAGGCTCCGTGTTGAGGGTTTTTAGGTTTAGGGTTTTAGGGTTGTAGGGTTTTGGGGGGGGTTCCTGATTATTGTTATCGTTATCATAGTATAAGAATATACCCCAAAAAACCCTATTCTACTTATTAAGGCCCAAAAACCCTAAACTTAGGGATTTAGGGGTTTTAGGGTTTAAGGGTCTTAGGGTGTTTTAGGGTTTAGGGTTTTTAGGGTTTTAGGGCCTTTGGGGCCTTCGCTCCTGGGAAGGCGGCCCCGAGCTGCGTCGACGAGGAGCTCTCCAGGTTGGAGGCCCCTGCCTTCCTCCCGGGCCCCCAGGGCTTGGGGCTTAGGGCTTAGGGTTTTTTTAGGGTTTAGGCTTCGGGCTTAGGGAGTTTAGAGTTTAGGGTTGAGGGCTTAGGGAGTTTAGGGTTTGGGGATCTTCCGTCCGTAGGAGCAGCTTTGAATTCCTTCCGCCCAAGAGGCTGACCTGGGCCACACCGCGGAGATGGCGGCCATCAGCTCTTGGAATCTCTGCTCTGCAGAGCACCGGGCGCCTGGACATGACCCAGTGGCACATATTAATGATACTATATTGTTATCCGTATTTATGTATATATGTATACATATACATATAGTGTAGATTGCAAACAAGAAATACGATATACAGTTTAAACTGTATACTTGTCATGGACGATTGTGCTCTGTGCTCTCTCCCTCTCTCTATATACACACCGTAATGCTATATGCTACAGTAGCTGGAGGCCTCCACACTTGTCGGAGTGGCTATCAACGTGCTCCAGCAAGTCTCGGGCATCAACGTCTTCATCTACTTTGCGCGTCAGCGTCGCGGTCGCAAGAGTACAGTATGGTATGGTATTGCACAGCATAGTACAGCATAGTAAAGTATAGCACAGTAGAATAGAGTACAAGACAGTATGTTATAGTAAAGTCAAGTACATTATCGAATATTATCGTAGCCTATAGCCCAGCACAGTACTGTTTTTTTTTCGTATCTTGGTAGAAAGGTTGGAACGGTCCCAAGAGAGTCCTGGCAGGATCCTGGAAGATGCAGGTTTCGGCCGATACTCCATGGTCTCCACCGTGCCGCTCGGTGCAAAGCAGAAGGGGCCCAAGAATCCCAAGTCTACCGTCTTTGGTATATGAAACCAAGATATGAATAGTATATATTTAATAGTAGGTTCTAGTATCTTATACTAGTCAGAAGGTTGTAGTATCTTATACTAGTTAGTAGGTTGATAGTATAACATAGCATATCAACAGTATGTCAATAGTATATGAATAGTTTATTGCAGTATTATTGTAGTATATTTTGGTATGCTAACAGTAAAGTAACACTACTCAGTAGTATATTATAGTATTTTTTGCAGCTTACAGTCTGTTATCGTATATTTGGTATATGGTCCTTTGGTAATGATTCGACATGTGAGGTTGGTGAGCTTGATCCAGCTCACTGCTACGGCGGTGCGGGGCCTGAGCTTCGGAATCTGACGTCATGGGTTCAATCCAAGAAGCCATGATTACTCTCAGGACTATTATTGCTACATCACTATTGCTATGCTTATTATTATTGCTATTATCAAGAGTATTGTCATTATCTATGTTTGCATTCTTTCGAATATTTTCAGCATTACCAGACAAGAAGAGTAATTCAGATCCAGCAAAGGTGCTGATCCAATTCATTGATCGTGTTGGGCGCCGGCCGCTGGCTTTGATCGGCCTTGCCGGGATGATGGCCGGCCTTCTGCCACGTGGATTTGTAATATATATATATATATGTATGTATGTATGTATGTATGTGTGCATTCTACATGCGAGATCTCATATACTAGATAGTAACTATACAGTATATAGTACATCGTGTTTTTTAGTATTTAGCATTTAGTATGTAGTATATAGTATATCATATATCGTATATAGTATATAGTATGTGGAATATTGTACATAGCATATAGCATATGGCATGATATATATATATATATATACATATATATATACACATACATACATACATACATACATACATACGCACGTACGCATGCACGCGAATCGTATGAACAATGTAACATTTAATATAACCACTGCATACTACTGTTGAGGATGTAAATCTTGAACTAGGGGAGTGATGGTTATATTTCTTATTCCGGGTAGTGCAGGATTTATATCATCAACCGTATGTTACAAACGTATATGCTGGACTCGAGCGCCCAGGCTGGTGATCGCAGGCTCATTGGAGCGCGGTGCAGGGCTGGAGGTGACTTTCACAGCCCGGGCCCGAAATCGCTATGAGTACCATAGTAGATTATATCGTGTCTTGTTATATCTTAGTATGTTATAGTATATTCCTGTATAATTTAGGATATTCTAGTATATTAAACCCTATTTCAGTGTATTATGGTTTGGGGGGGGGACCGAGGCCTGGTTTTCGCTGCTGGGAATGCTGCTGTTTCGGGCTGCCTTCTCGCTGTCCCTGGGCCCGTGCTCGCCTTGGAGCTTGTTGCGTCCGATGGTGCCGGGAAGGATAGCATGTAGTGTATATATATATATATGTATGTATATATATATATGTATAGTATGTAGGACATAGCATAGGTTATATGTAATGCATAGTATGTATATAGTATATAGTAGTCTGCGCAAGGCTGTTGCTGAGATGGTGCGGAAGGGAGAACAGAAGGAGGGAGGATGGGTCTTGGAACGGCTTTGGGTTTGGATGTGGGGGCGGCATTTGGAGGGCTGTCGGAGTGGCTGGCAGCTCGTGGCAGTAGCCGAAATTCGCAGGATCGAGGATAGCAGCCGCAAGTTTCGTGCAGCTCCAAGGCTGCCCTATGTCATGACCTCCGAGTTCTTTAAGCAAGAGGCAAGGGCAGCAGGACACCAGGGTGAAGCATGTAGGGTACCATATCAGGGTCCCCTATTTTCGGAAACCCCCATACGGAACCCGTGGCTACCCGGTTCTTCATTGGGTGCGGGAAAATCGCAGCGAGGAGTTGGCCTTTGCTGGGCCATGAATTGGCTTGCCAACTTCGCGGTCTCTCTGAGCTTCCCAGTGCTAGCAGAGGCAGGGCTGCTCCTAGACTTAGATCCACGAGTATAGCACGAAAGACTCTGAGAGTTTGCTTCGCCCGGTGAAGCTGATAAACATCAAGGCGACCGAAGCAAGGGCTAGCTGCGTTCTGCAAAGACCAGAGAGTTTGCCACGATGGGAGCAGCTGCTGAAGTCTGCGAAGTGGTTCGCATCTACTGGCCGCTCTTGTTGGGCAACGTCTTGGAGTGGTATGAGCTTCTCAACTTGAACTGTTCAAACTCACATACCGGAACTGCGATGCGCGTCAAGTTGTTTTGATGGCATCACAGAAGCGATGCTTCTGGTAGATTCGGCGTGGGACTGCATCTGCATGCATGGATGGTAAAAGCCCTGCATGCAACAAGGTTCGCCATGTTCGGTTTCCTGGAGCCCTACTTCCAGACCAACTTCTTTCATGACTCAGCCGTCTCCACCTGGTGGGCGGTTCTTGCGGCAAAACTCTTTGAAGCGACGCCTTCTGTAGTTTTGCTAGAGCTTCTTAGTGGCGAGTGCGGTGGCTCATGGTACGTGTTGTACGTGAAAGGCTTGGATTCGCTTGCACCTTCCTTGCGCGCCCATTCGGTGGCCTGTTCATCGGCTTGCTGGGCGATGTCTTTGGCCGCAAGGTCTCTGCCTTCGTGTCCATCTTCGGGATGCTAATCGGTCACCCGGAAAGTTCGAATTGCCTGGTGTTTTGCAGAATAGTTCCGCGGGCCGCGTGAGCGAAGCGTTTGGAATCTCGCTCTCAGGCACCGTCGGCCAGGGCCTGCTACCCAGCTACCGGTGTGGTGACCTCGCTGGCCATGTGGGCTTTGTCCTGCTGATAGCACTGCGGATCTTACAGGGCATTGCCACAGGCTCCTTGCCAGTCGAAGCATCTGCACGCTCTTCGCTTTCGGCATGGAGAATCATGCGCGCTGTAGGCTGTACATACGATCTGCCTGCAGAGGAGCCAAACCTTGTGCTCAAGTGTGCTGCCCGCAAGGTGGGGAAATAGCCGCAGTCTCCACCTACATCACGGAGGTGGGCTCCCAGCGCGTGCTGGCAAGGTCCATGGCCCTGTTGGGAGTTACTTGCAGCATGGGTGCCTTCCTGGCACAGTTGGCAAGCTACCTGGTTGTTTCAGTGTTCGGCGCCTCGACACTTTTCGGCCCTGTTGGGAATACCGCAACAAACAGCAACATCTTGCAAGTGTTGGCCCGAGCTTTCGAGCTTGAGCTGTCAGGCGAGGAGGCCGCATCTGAGTGGGCTTGGCGGCTGCCGTTTCTCACCGCCATCATCCCTGGCCTGATTTCAGCACGAGGGCGTCATAACATGCCGGAGTCGAAAATCTTCCTGGACCAGAACACTCGTAAGAGTGCAGGCCGAAGCCCCGAAACATCTCGAAGCCTTTGCATGTCGCAATGCAGCAGGAGCACATGTAGCCTGCCACTGTCACTGCAGGCTTGGACACAGCCTCCGGATCATTGCGAGGAGTAGCGGGAAGACTTCATGCCGTCTTAAAGTCTCATTCTGCGGCACTCACACTGGGCACCCTATCTGTTGCTGGCCCAGCCATGCTGGCTTATGGTGGCTATGCTTGGGGGCTAGTCTATCTCCGCAAGCACGGCGCCTCACAAGCAAGCCTGATTCTGGCCGGAACGGTCGGGCGCGGAACCGCGATCCTTTTGGCACCTCTTGTAGGTTGGCTGGCAGACACGCGAGGCTGGGGCTCCAGTGATGCACCCCTGAGAAGGGGAAAGGCTGGAAAGGGGTTAGCGCCTAAGCTCACCAGCTGTCGGAGAATGTGAAAAGCTACCGGATAGAGGCAAGTTATGGCAAGTTACATGGCATTGCCTTTTCATCTGCGTCTCGAGGCAGGCGTCACGTCCAAACAAGTATCTTTAACCAGGACATGCCTCTTTGTTGACGTGAGACCGTGCATGATCCGGACGAAACTCCCGCAGACTCCGACTATTTCCGGGCAAACTCAAGGATATTTGTGAGGCTGCGAAAAGACAGGTCTGCCGGCGTGATGATGCGTGGGCATTTCAGGTTGCCGGCTGCGTCAAGTATCGTGAAAATGTTCGTTTCTTAATCTCTCCAGGGACCCTTTGGATCGTTCCACCCAGTTCAAGATGCAACGAGGCAGACCACAGCACTCCTTGGAGAAAAGATGCAGCAAAGGAGGTGGAAGGACGCGTCGGTCCAGTGACCGTGACACTGTACGGACAGAGATGCCAACAGGATCAACGACAGACGCCGACTGCAACACAGCAATAGACTGAAACGACTGCCGTGCGTTGCCACTAGTTATTGAGGAACAACGAACCTGCCATGGATTCGCCACCTGAAAGCAGAGATTGCCAGCCCTTGGACGCCACACTTCCTGCTCCCCCGAGCATATATTCAACTGCATGTGTGGTCCTGAGCCTTTGTCCAATCTTTGCTGCAAAAGTAGACAGGAACTTGCCATCTAATTCTTGATCAAGTTGATACAGGAGTTTGCCACTCTTTTGCCCTAGTAGTGGCAGGCACGCCTTGCCGTCACAGTCGAGCGGTAGCTGGAGAGGGTTTGCCTGGACTTGGCCTGTTTGTGTGTTGGGGGCCGGATGTGTTTATGGACCAGCATTGTAAGCCGTTCCCCTGCGAAGGTGTAGCCTGGAGTCAGTTCTTCGGGTCCTGCATGCTGGCGCTGGCGGGCATTCCCTTCTTTCTCGCCATCGTGCGGAAGCTCGCTCCCAAACCCTAGGTATAATATAATAATATACTATAATATACTATAATGCTATAAGCTCGGCATTGGAAGGCAGGGCTTGCAGTTGCTACCAGCACCAAGGAGCCCGGACGTGTTCGAAGTCGTGGTCTTCGCATTCGGGCTGGGATATGGTGTCCTCCTGGCGTTTAACACCATGGTGCTGCTCTTGCACGTAGTTGAGCTGTTCCCGGCCTCTGTTCGAAATGTCGGCGTGGGGACGAGCTACAATGTTGGAGTGTGTTTGTTCGGAGGATTTGCACCTGCGTTGTTTGAGCTCTCGCTGAAGGTGAACCCTTTGTTTCCCGGAGTCTTACTCAGCCTTTCCGGCTGCATTCCGGCGCTGGCTATACTTCTCGGCCTGCGATTGCAGGCCCGGGGCCTTCTCCGCCTAGCGCACGTCCGGCCAGCTCCATACTTCGGACGCTTGAAGCCGTGCAAGGAATGTCAAACAGATCTCTCCGGCGTCGTAGATGCAGGATGCGAGATGCAGGACACAGGGACGATCCCTGCTTCTGCGACATCCAACTAAGAGAAGCTTTCTTCTCGGGGCGGCTGCACGCAGGTGCACCCTCTCGTAAAGATTCAGAGGAGAGCAATCTTTACGAAGCGGCTCAGCAGGGCAGAGCAGCATGCCCTTCTTGCTCTTGCCGCACTTTTAAACCCTAAAACAGCGACTAACTTCGCGAGGGGTGAGGGCCACAAGGGCTCCTGCACCCGAAAAGCGCAAGATGCTGTGAAAAGCCTGATGTTGATGTTTCGCAGAATTCATTTCTCAAATGTAGTGACATAGGGCAGCGACATGCAGTCTGCTGTAATCGCGCATGGTAAAGTAGAACAAACGTTTAAGTAGCTGCGCAGTTCATCAGGCAGTTCCTGGAGCCTCTGGACAGGCCGAAATTTTCTGCGCGACGCTTGGATTTTGGGAGCCTAAGGTGCAGCCTTGCAGCCAGGTTTTGTCGGTTGGAGAGATGAGTACTGAGGGTTTAGTTTTTATGGGCCTCTAGAGCCAGTCATAGAGTAATGTGCATCCCTTGCAAGTCCATGTGCCGAATGCTCATCCAGGCATTTACCTGTTCTTCTGTGTGGTGGCCCTGGCTCTGCTGACCCGATTACCACGGACGGTTTAGGGAGTTTGGGGTTTAGGGTTTAGGGGTTTAGGACTTAGGGTTTAGGGTTTGGGGTTTAGGGTAGCACTGCGCTGAATGATTTTTGTATGCTCGCGCGTTGTGCCAGGTTTTCGTTTACTTCCTCCTGCCTGAGACCAATGGAGTCCGGCTTGAGGCCGTCACGGCCCGTCGTCCGCAGGAGGCACGCCCGGGGCGCGGCTTGCAAAAGTTTGGCTCGTACTGGGCAATGCAGAGCGCAGTTCGATGAAGTTCGCTCAACATCCCAACTCCTTCCAACGCCTGTGTTGGGTGCCGTCGCGTCGTCTAGCTTTATGGGAGTCGATTTGGAGGCTAGTGTCAAGCTCGACTCATGTATGTGGAGGCCATGCATACAGATTATATAGACGGTGAAAGCGATGTGGCAATCCACGCAGCTGGAAGCTGGCACGACGCGACGCTACCCGACTTTTGAGTCAGCGGGCCAAGGGGCCGCGAACGGCCCACAGCAACCTGAGTTAGGACCGTCAGGCATGAGGTTCATGTCTCCCAGGACTGCCTGAACATGTGGAATTGGGAATACACGGTTCGAACAAAGACCTTTGCAGACTCGGCAGTGGGAACAGCAACTGCGATCTGCACCCTCTCGCACGTCTGCTCTTGTCAACCTTAATCGAAACTTAATGTCAGTTTGACCCTTCTGTGTAGCAGCCATGCACATGCTGATATCCACGGCCCTGGTGAGGCTGACTGCGAGCCCAGGACCCCGCCATAAGGCGCCGTGGCCTCGGCTGAGGGCGGCAGTGTGGTCCGTGATACGTGGTGATGGTGGTGGTGCTATCTTGACGAAGCTTGTGTGTCTGAGTGTGTAGCCCGGTCCTTCGGCCGCAGGCTGGGCTGGTCCTGGGAGCCGTTAATGAAAGCTTTAGGACGACAGCCTGTTGCCACCCGATCTCACATGTGGATCGGGGCTCTCCCACCTACAGCGGCTAATGCTGGAGGTGTGCTGCACGCATGCAGGGCATGTCAGGCAAAGATCCTTTTTGAGATGTCATAGTCCGTAGTATCATTCTGACAGGCCTTTGCTCAAGATTTAAGAGCAGCGATGCTCAAAGCTTTAGCATTGAAAGTACCTGACGCTAGACGTTTGGTCGGCTGCTGGAGTGAAACTTGCTTCGTGGCTCCTTCGGTGGAGGCCGGCACTTCCGACATTCTGAACAGGGTTTGCTACCACTAGAATTACGATGATTGCTATAGTTACTATATCTACTCTATCTATCTATAATCTATATATATATATAATTTTTACTACTATTACTGTTCCATTACTAGTACTACGCTTAAGTAACACTAGTCGGCAGCCAGCACTGGGCGAGCTGCAGCTTGCAGGAGGATGCCGAGCTAGGCATTTCGTGCTCCTTGACTGTTCCTGTGCATCCGCAGCGGGGCAAAGCCTTTACAAGGATCGGCAATGTGATGCATGAAGGTCATGGACGGAGTTTGCAGCATCTCCATGGCCCCTGTTATTCCTGGCCCCAACGCAAACCTCACGTCACACACATGTCCCAAGGCCTGACACATCCTGGGTTAAGACACACGAGGAATAAGTGTAGGAGTCGCGTCCATCGTCAGGGCCTTGTGACCCGCCTCGCCTCGATGGGCCTGCAGCAGAGCCGGGTGGGCCTGAGCAAATCTTAAATTTAAGCGCAAAAGGGATCCAGGGGAGAAGGCTTGACTGATGGCCTCTCTAGCGGTGTACTACAGTAACGGCCCCCACAAGGATAGCTCCTTCACGAAGGGGGGGCTTTTGCATTGGTCCATACTTGACTGTGCGTGTGTGCGTGTGCATGTGCATGTGTGCTTGCATGTTGTGGGAGTGTGAACGACTGTGAGAAAACACTGCTAGCCGGGCGATGTGTGCATACTTGCTATTCGTCTTCACAGGTAGCCAACGGGAACATCAATACCTTTACGGTTCCAGGGACCAAGTCACGTTGTCAGGTCGTCAGAGGGGTGATCCGTTGGCAGTCGGTCGATTCTGCCACAGCTTTGTCAGGAGAGTGCGAGCAAGTAGTGAAACGTAGTGAGCGCGTCCAGGATGAGTGAATAGGTGAGCGAGGGAGCGAGCGCTGAAGTCTCTTTGCCAGCAAAGCATCTTCGATGTCTTCGAGCTGGGCTACCCGATCGGGAGCGGGAACTTCGGCCAGGCAGGTGGTCACGGCACTTTTTCTCGACGAGCTGCGAATCCTCCGACGCCTCGGAGGTCCTACTTTGTACCCGGCATGACCAACCGTCGCAGGCGGCTCGCATCGACGCACGTTCTGGCCACCATGAGCTCACGCTATCGTTGCCAGTCCTATGCTGTCAAAGTCGTGGACATGGACAGCCAGGTATCAAAAGCGATGGAGGCTGGTGGGTTTAAGTTGCCCGAAATTGCCAAGATTGTTAGTAGGGGCTAGCAGACCCAGAGCTGCATGCGGCGCTCACACGTTTCCACACCGGATCATGCTGGAAGGCTTTCAAATCAGCCAGGGCGGAGGCAATTCTGGGACCGTTGTGACCTGCACAGCAGCAGTCGAGAGTGCGAAGAGCGCAGGTGTAGGCTGTCGGTTCCATCTGACATCGGGAGATGCCCTGCAGTTGGATATCATGAAGAGGCTGGACCATCCCAACATTGCCGCCTGGCTCTTCAAACAACGTATCAGATAAAACCGAGACCGGATGTAACACAAGAAACGGTCGAAACCAGGGTTTGGAACAGCAGGTTACCTTGCTTACATACCAAATACTTGGAGAAGTGGGGTTATAAGTAGGGTAACTGTAGTTATAGCCCATATTAGGGGACTTATAACCCCACTTATAGCTACCCATGAACCTCCAAGTACGCCGTTGTAAGGTAAAGCTCATCCAGGTCTTTCAGGCTCGCTGCCACTGGGACTGGGCACGGTCACGTGCAATGAGTGTGTCTCCGTTCCCTCGCTTAGCTTCCTTCGTGTTTATGCATATGGGTGTGGATGCTGTGCCCTAAACCCTAATACCCGAATACCCTAAAGCTATGGCTTGTCATGGCCGTGACCCCAAGACAGACCTGCATTCTGCCGTGCCATTACCTCGGCTCAAGCCTGTCTGGAAGAAATCGCTGCTTGGAGTTCTACCTTAGTGTAATCAGCGTAGCATGCGCAGATACAGTGCTGATTTCTTCTGGACATGGCTGGCCACTATGCAGTGTTTGTGTACAAGTTTGAGTGCATAATGAAGCCTCGTTTGGCTTAGGCTGCAAGTCATGTGTACCAATCTTGCAGGAATAGCACCTGAAGTGAGCTGCAGTGTATGTAGAGCAGGTTCTTTGAAGATGGGGGAGGAATTGATCAGCAATCCACGAGCGGGAGACATGTCTCTAGAATGGCGTTGCCTAGCATGGCCTGCTGCCTGGCTTTCCGCGACTGCCTGTTTATAGTGCCTTGGAGCGTCCTAAACCCTAAACCCTAAACCCCTCTTCCCTAAACCCTAAACCCTAACTTCGACGGTTGAGGGTAGTGAAGAGCTGTGTGCAACAAGGAGAAGTAGTCGCCCCCATCGTGCCGAGGTTCTTCCAACCTTCCTATGTCTTTAAAGGCGGTGCGAATCTGGGAAGTCATTGGTGGCGCAATTTCTGGTGGTCTGCTGGTGCGCACGGGCAGAGGACTAGGCCTGGACAGCAAGTAGCGACTTTTTTTGAAGTATAGATGAGTTTATGTTGCATAAAGGAAAGACGCTGACACCTTGGAATCGGGAGCCTGGAGTTTTGCCTCTGCCGCAGCAGTCTTTCGAGAAATCGCATGCAGCGAGATGCGGGCAGCCGTGATCATCCGAATCATGTCCATCAGCCTTTGAATGGGAAGAGGAGTTCCCTAAGCCCTAAACCCTGAACCCTAAACCCTGAACCCTACACACAGACAGAGTCAGACCACGAAAAGGGTATTGGTACTTTGCAACTGACAGCACTCCTGTTGACTCTGATGACAGGTTCTGGCCGCGAGCCACAGCGCTTGCGGACAGGTGGGCTCTACATAATAATCACAGTCATATTCATACTAAATAGTAGCAACCCGTGTGCACGTGGCTGCTGCCAGGCTCCGTCGTCGAAGAATTGGAGCTCGATGGCGACAGACTCCATTACAAGCCGCCGGCTCATGAGAAGGGCTCTGTCCTGGCAGTAGGTCATTAGCAGTGACGCCCATCTGTTAGGCTGCTGGAAGGCGCTGGGCCAGTTCACGGTTGGGTCAGCACGAAACTCAATGTGTCCCAGCAGCATCTTGCTGTCTCTGCTGCTTCTTTGCAGACCCCACGCTTTTTTGGCGCTTGATTTCCCCCCAAGCACTAAACCCTAAACCCCAAAGTCCCAAGCCCTAAACCCTAAACCCCAAAGTCCCAAGCCCTAAATCCTAAACCCCAAAGTCCCAAGCCCTAAACCCTAAACCCTAAAGCCCCAAGCCCTAAAGCTTTCTCTCCTTTTCTTACCTGAAGGACCGAGACCTGCTCCAGCGGTGCACGTCCACGGCCTCTGGGAGAAGAGCGGGAAACTCCAAGGAGCCAAGAAGCCTAAACTTGGCGGATCTTGACGGCCAACTCTGAAGTTTGAAGGGGTTTAGGATTTTGGGCTCAAGGGTTTAAGGGCTTACAGGAGGGTTTAGGGGTTCTCTACCCCGATTCTGATCCTCAGAGGGTGCTACAATGGGCTGAAGCTTGGGGCAGGAGAAGTTGCAGAACGCAGCCACGTTGCAGGTTGCACAAATGGAAGCCCGGCATGCAGCTGCTTGTAGCAGTTTGTGCCATTGCCAGGTCTTGTCGTTCAGGTATCGTGCAGGTTGGAAGATGCCCTCCAAGTGAAATGTCCTTCACGCAGCATAGTCGCCCCATCAGCGACCTTGAAGCGGAATCAGCTTGCGTGAGTTTCGAAACTACATCAGCCACGACTGATCAACACAGCATTGGATGCACCAGATCTTGCGATTCATAATTCATGTTCGTAAGACAACCCCCAGCTTCTCCCTGATGACAGACGCAAGGATGTGCTTGCAATCGCACTGAATGTGGCTTCGCTGGTGCAAACGGGGCCGCACTTCAAAGTCACAAAGGCAAATCCTGCCATGATCAAAGGTGGGTTTGATGACTTTCTGGCTGTGCTTCCTGACAGGTGTGCAGCGAGAGATTGCTGGAAATCGCCCCCAGCGACAAGAGCGTAAGCGCCTTCAGCAAGATTAAAGCTGTATGTTCCAATTGTGGTCATGATTCATGATGTTGCCTCGATTTGGTTTTCTTTGTCATTGCTTTTCTGCATGTTACAACTCTCTGCGGACGCTCCCTCGCTCTCTCTCTGTCTCTCTCTCGTGGCTCCGCATGAGCAGTCAAGACATGAAGGTCATTAAACATGCTCCCTGCTTGCGCACATTCATGTGCCTATGCAGGACATGTTTTTGGGAAAAGATTCTGACACAAGCAGCACCTGCACATGCAGACACTGACACTAGTAACAAAGAAACAAACACAGACACAAAGACACAAAGACACAAAGACACAAAGACACAAAGACACAAAGACACAAAGACACAAAGACACACAGACACACAGACACACAGACACACAGACACACAGACACACAGACACACAAACACACAAACACACAAACAAACAAACAAACAAACACACAAACACACAGAGACAGACAGACAGACAGACAGACAGACAGGCAGACAGACAGACGGACAGACAGACACAGAGACTGACACACACACACACACAGACACGCGCGCGCGCCCCCGCGCAAGCACACGCACGCGCGCACGCACGCGCACACACACACACAAACAAACACGCACGCGCGCGCACACACACACACACACACGCACTCTCACACACTCAGGTTAATGCATTCTACCTATGGATTGCTGTGCACGCCCAGGTCCGCAGATTGTGCCAGGGTTGGGAGCATAGAGCCCCGATTCCTCCTGCGACCTACGGCCGAAACCCTCAAGGTCAGGTCTTTTCTCGTGACGATCATCATCAGCATCACTACAAGGGTCAGCTGCGTCGGATATTGGGACCATATCGTCAAGGCCCTGACTGTCCATTGATTCCGACACCATCAACAGGACCTCAAAGTTCAAACTACGGCCAAGCTTCATTGGTGAGCGTGATGAAGCCATCGCAGATGAGCGGGACGGTGGTGACCTAGCACCGGCGGAGCGACAGGACTTGCGGAAGGGTGGCCATCGCAGCCATCACAACATGAGCAACATCAGCGGCAGCAGCACCATAGTCATCGTTCTCATTACCACCGTTGCCGTGGCAGCACCATCATCGCGTCAGCATCATTCGCATCATACCAAAGCAGCAACAGCTGCAGGCGGCATAGACTGCCGCAAGAGAAGTCGTCAGCATCATGAATACCGTCAAAGTCGTCACCGCCCACGCAGACCCAAACATCGCAAGCAACAGCAACCAGCAGAGACTTGCTACCAACAGCAGAAAAGCATTAGCCACCATATCACAACCACTATCACCATAACAGCAAAAACCGGGAGAAGGAAACGATCAGTAGCTATACTACTAGGATTACCATCAATAAGGCAAGGACAAGGATTGGCATACTAATCGAGTAGAACCAATGCAGATAGCACGCCAACGGCATCGTCATTCTCGTCGTTGTCGCTCTCACCGCGCCGATCACCATCAACAACATCATCAGGACGTCTGGTTCATTTACCATGGATATGCAACCACCATGGGCATCATCATCATCGTCGTCGTCGTCGTCATCGTCATCGTCATCATCATCACCACCAGCAGCATCACCATCAGCATTAGGAGCACCACGGTGTGTATCATCATTACAACTTACCCACTACCTTCGTCATTACCATCATCATCATCATCACCATCATCATCATGATCACTTGTCGCCCTCGTGGTCACTACCATCAACATGAATAACACTTCATCTTGTCACGCGGGTGATGTCTGGACCTCCGACAGAACCGCACCAACGAAGACTCCAGACAGTTGCTCAAAACTTCCGGCCATGGGAGCCTTGTTCTTGAAGGCAGTCACAATTTCTCCCGCACCTCGGTGCAGAAGAGCTGTACATTGGAGAAAAAGATGTGCATCGCACAACTTACAGTAGTTTCTGCTGACAATTGCAATGGTAGGGTCAAATCTCCTGAGCTTCGGAAAGAGCCGGCAACCTCTGACCCTGGCGCAGAAGTACCCGATGAGCAGAGAAGACTCTAGTCATCCTACAACAAAGACAACTGGATGGCTTGAAATCCCCGGGCTTCTGCCCAACTCATAAACCCTAAACCCATTTTGAGCAACATGCTCGGGGAGCCGGGATGCTAGAAGAACCTTCCCTGCAGACTTAGGTCTGGCGGTTACGCTTCCGGTGATTGGGGCTACCCTAACCTGTGAAACCCTAAACAAAATCGGGATTTTGCCCTAAGCCCTTAAACCCTCAGGCCCTGCAATTTCTGGTTACTGACCCCCCCGACCCATGTTGGATCTTGTTTGAAACTCGAGGGAAGCCGCGACATTCAAGACATTTCAGATCATACGGCTTTAGGTTTAAGGTCTGGGGTCTAGGCCGTGGGACTGACTGTCCAGCTTTTGAAGTTTTCAGGGCTTTGGCTTGCAGAGTGGTTTCAAAGTTCAGGATTTAGGGCTCCTCGGGATTGCCATCAACTTCGAGGCTCTAAACCCTAAATCCTAAACCCCTCCCTAAACCCTAACCCTTCAGGTACCTACTATAGAGGGTACTAGAGCCCCTAGGGCCCTATATAGTAGGTACCTGGAGGGTTAGGGAATCAGATTTGAGGCTCTAAACCCTAAACCCTAAGCCTAAACCGCTAAACCCCTAAACCCCTAAAGCCCCAATCCCTAAATCTTAAACCCCTCACCAACCAGATGCCTGACAGGGCACACCACATGCGCTTCAACAACTCTGGAGTCTGGACGGTCACCACGCTCCTCAGCTAAGCAACCCTGCTCCTGCGACTAGAGCTCTCGGTTTAGGTTTCAGGGTTTAGGTTTAGGGTTTAGGGTTTAGGCTTTAGGGTTTAGGCTTTAGGGTTTAGGGCTTCTACCACGATCACCACTGCCACCAAAACACCACCACCAGCACCAACTACACCACGGCTACTCCTGGTACAGCTGCAGTTGCTGCTACGTACCTTTGTATGTATGTATGTATGTATGTATGTATGTATGTATGTATGTATGTATGACTGTCTGCCTGTTGTATGTATGTATGTATGTATGTATGTAAGTATGTATGTATGTATGTATGTATGTAGGGCTCAGAACACCCGAGATCCTAAACCCTAAACCCAGAAGCCCTAAACCCGAGATCCTAAGCCCTAAGCCCGAGATCTTAAGCCCTAAACCCGCGATCCTAAACCCTAAACCCCAAAATGCAAAACCCTAAACTTAAACCCTAACCCCTAAACCCAAGATCCTAAACCCAAAACCCCAAAAAAACCCAAACCCGAGATCCTAAACGCAAGCACGCCCAGCGTCTTGGTCGTGGCACGGATCGTGTCGAAAATCAGGTCCAAGTCCTGACATGGAGTAGGGTTTAGGGCCTGAAAGGTTTAGGGCCTTAAGGGTTTAGGGGTTTAGGGTTTAGGGCCTTAAGGGTTTAGGGCCTTGGGCGTAGGGCCTTAAAGGTTTAGGGCCTTGGGTTTAGGGTGTGGGGTTTAGGCTTTGGTAGGGTTTGGGTGTAGGATGTATGTATGTACGTATGCATGTATGTATGTGTTATATAGACGGATAGATAGATGGATAGGGTTTAGGACTCGGGTTCAGGGTTTGGGGTTCGGGGGGGACTCAGGGTTTTTGAGTTTTCGGTTTATGGTTCGGGGGTTTGGGGTTTGGGGTTCGGGGCTCTTGGTTTGGGGGTGGGAGTCGAACAGTCAGCGGAGCTCGAAAACGTCTGTTAGTAGATTGCTGCTGTTTATGAGATAAATCCTGCATTACCTTAAGGACCCTAAACTATGGGAACTACGATAATCAACCGTGTCTACGCATGTGAAAGTAAGTAGCGTTGGGAACTGCAGTGGCCTTATATTCGGGCCAAGAAAGCAGTGGTAGCAATAGAAATTTAACTGCTGCTTAAGCAGCGTGCATCGTAATGGCCGAGTATAGACGATAGAATCCCTAAAACCATATACCCTAATCCCTAAACCCTAAACCCCCCAAGTCCCTCAACCCTGCAAGCCTACACCCTAAAAACCCTAGAAGCCCCAAAACCCTCAAAGCCCTAAAAGTCCTAAAACCCTGAAGCCCTAAACCCCTGAACATCCCTGAACCTAAACCCGACTCCTAAACCTCAGGTCAAGTGCTACGGTTGATGAGATAAATCTGCATGACCTTAAGGACCCTAAACTATGAGACTTGACCCTGAACTATGGGAATTATGGTATAATCCCTATTATGGGTAATGCAGGATTTATATCATCAACCGCAGCACCCTTATAGAACCCCAAACCCTAAACCCCAATAAGGAACCTTATAGTACCCTTATAGAACCCTAAACCCTAAACCCTAATAAGGAACCTTATAGTACCCTTTTAGAACCCTAGACCATCAACCGTACCCCTAAACCCTAAACCCTAAACCCCTAAATCCTAAACCCTAATTATAGTACCCTTATAGAACCCTAGGCCCTA